>CAMGYJ010000007.1:5515131-5760907 GCA_946122785.1 Linum tenue | reverse complement strand
TTGGAAAGGCCATTTTTCTTGGAATTTGAAGGCTACAGATCACGGATTCGCCCTGAGTCTATTCTTCAACGATGATTAAGTCCGTTAAACAGGGATTTGGGCGGATTTCTTCCGGGTCCATTTTTGGCAGATTCCAAAGGGGTACCATCACAGATTTCGGGCGATTTTTCCGAAATGTCATTTTCTTTCGATTTTGGAGGGTACGGATCACGGATTCAGCCGGAGGCTATCCTCCACCGATAATGAAGTCTATTGATCCCATTCTCCACCGATGATTAAGTCCATTAAGCACCTAATTGGGGCAATTGATTTTGGGATGGCATTTTCGTAAATATTTGGGCTAGATTTTTGGAAAGGCCATTTTTCTTGGAATTTGAAGGCTACGGATCACGGATTCGGCCTGAGTCTATTCTTCAACGATGATTAAGTCCGTTAAACAGGGATTTGGGCGGATTTCTTCCGGGTCCATTTTTGGCAGATTCCAAAGTGGTACCATCACAGATTTCGGGCGATTTTTCCGAAATGTCATTTTCTTTCGATTTTGGAGGGTACGGATCACGGATTCAGCCGGAGGCTATCCTCCACCGATAATGAAGTCTATTGATCCCATTCTCCACCGATGATTAAGTCCATTAAGCACCTAATTGGGGCAATTGATTTTGGGATGGCATTTTCGTAAATATTTGGGCTACATTTTTGGAAAGACCATTTTTCTTGGAATTTGAAGGCTACGGATCACGAATTCAGCCTGAGGCTATTCTTCAACGATGATTAAGTCCGTTAAACAGGGATTTGGACGGATTTCTTCCGGGTCCATTTTTGGCAGATTCCAAAGTGGTACCATCACAGATTTCGGGCGATTTTTCCGAAATGTCATTTTCTTTCGATTTTGGATCACGGATTCAGCCGGAGGCTATCCTCCACCGATAATGAAGTCTATTGATCCCATTCTCCACCGATGATTAAGTCCATTAAGCACCGAATTGGGGCAATTGATTTTTGGATGGCATTTTCGTAAATATTTCGGCTAGATTTTTGGAAAGGCCATTTTTCTTGGAATTTGAAGGCTACGGATCACGAATTCCGCCTGAGACTATTCTTCAACGATGATTAAGTCCGTTAAACAGGGATTTGGACGGATTTCTTCCGGGTCCGTTTTTGTCAGATTCCAAAGTTGTACCATCACAGATTTCGGGCGATTTTTCCGAAATGTCATTTTCTTTCGATTTTGGAGGGTACGGATCACGGATTCAGCCGGAGGCTATCCTCCACCGATAATGAAGTCTATTGATCCCATTCCCCACCGATGATTAAGTCCATTAAGCACCGAATTGGGGCAATTGATTTTGGGATGGCATTTACGTAAATATTTGGGCTAGATTTTTGGAAAGGCCATTTTTCTTGGAATTTGAAGGCTACCGATCACGAATTCGGCCTGAGGCTATTCTTCAACGATGATTAAGTCCGTTAAACAGGGATTTGGGCGGATTTCTTCCGGGTCCATTTTTGGGAGATTCCAAAGTGGTACCATCACAGATTTCGGGCGATTTTTTTCCGAAATGTCATTTTCTTTCGATTTTGGAGGGTACGGATCACGGATTCAGCCGGAGGCTATCCTCCATCGATAATGAAGTCTATTGATCCTATTCTCCACCGATGATTAAGTCCATTAAGCACCGAATTGGGGCAATTGATTTTGGGATGGCATTTTCGTAAATATTTGGGCTAGATTTTTGGAAAGGCCATTTTTCTTGGAATTTGAAGGCTACGGATCACGGATTCGGCCTGAGTCTATTCTTCAACGATGATTAAGTCCGTTAAACAGGGATTTGGGCGGATTTCTTCCGGGTCCATTTTTGGCAGATTCCAAAGGGGTACCATCACAGATTTCGGGCGATTTTTCCGAAATGTCATTTTCTTTCGATTTTGGAGGGTACGGATCACGGATTCAGCCGGAGGCTATCCTCCACCGATAATGAAGTCTATTGATCCTATTATCCACCGATGATTAAGTCCATTAAGCACCGAATTGGGGCAATTGATTTTGGGATGGCATTTTCTTAAATATTTGGGCTAGATTTTTGGAAAGGCCATTTTTCTTGGAATTTGAAGTCTACGGATCACGGATTCGGCCTGAGGCTATTGTTCAACGATGATTAAGTCCGTTAAACAGGGATTTGGGCGGATTTCTTCCGGGTCCATTTTTGGCAGATTCCAAAGGGGTGTCATCACAGATTTCGGGCGATTTTTCCGAAATGTCATTTTCTTTCGATTTTGGAGGGTACGCATCACGGATTCAGCCGGAGGCTATCCTCCACCGATAATGAAGTCTATTGATCCTATTCTCCACCGATGATTAAGTCCATTAAGCACCGAATTGGGCCAATTGATTTTGGGATGGCATTTTCGTAAATATTTGGGCTAGATTTTTCGAAATGCCATTTTTCTTGGAATTTGAAGGCTACGGATTATGGGTTCGGCCTGAGGCTATTCTTCAACGATGATTAAGTCCGTTAAACACGGATTTGGGCGGATTTCTTCCGGGTCCATTTTTGGCAGATTCCAAAGGAGTACCATCACAGATTTCGGGTGATTTTTCCGTAATGTCATTTTCTTTCGATTTTGTAGGGTACGGATCACGGATTTTGCCGGAGGCTATCCTCCACCGATAATGAAGTCTATTGATCCTATTCTCCACGGACTTAAAAAAATTACATATTAATTAATTATTGCTAAATTTATAATCAACAAATAGCATAAAGATTACTTTAAAATAATGAATTAGTTATTTTAGAAAACTTCAAATTATTTTAAAACATGAAAAAATTGATCAACATAAAATAAAATTCATCTACAACGGGTCGGGTAAATATTTTAAATATAATTATAAATTAATCAATGTAAATGATACATCAAAACTCAATTCGATCAAGGACGGGAGCGGTTACGGTGAATACTACAAAAGTAGTAATCACCGTGGTTACTAAGGGTAAATTGGGTATGAAAAAATAAATTATATTAATTTATTTTAATAAATTTCATTTTAGGTAGTTACAAAAATCTATTAATTACAATTCTTTCTCTTTCTCTCACTTCTCGTATCTCCAGCCAGATCTCCTTTTCATATTTTTTTCAATCTTTATGCAAAAGAAAAAAACACGAAATCACTACCAATCCATTAGACAACCACTACCATTTTGAAAAACATCAATACCATTGAAGAATTAAATCTATACCATTACACGAAAACTACCAATATAAACAATCTATATCATTACAAAAGTCAAACAAATACCACTACTACTATGAAATCAAAACAATATTATTGCATAAATAAATCAATACAAAAACTACCAAAACAAATACAAAAAAACTATCAAGGCATAAAGCAAACACTATCAAACCAAATGAAGATAACTACTAAAACATAATGCTCCATCTCACCGACTTCTCAAAGTAATCTTTTTAATGGATGCAGTTGACCGTTACAGTCAACAGTGTCATTATTTGGTAGGTGGCGGTGTGTGTTAAACGTGATACGCTTAGGGGGGCAACAACGACATTTCAGTAGGCCAACGTACGGAGTTCCAATAGACAAGATCACCGCCGGAGGCTGACGCGCTTCGCCGTCTTATCATTTTATCCCTTCGTTCTCTACGGCATTTGGCCACGCGGCAAATTAAATTGTCCCGGCAGAGAGAGCTTTTTGGGTTTTGTTCTGTCCGCGCCGTCGTCTGCGGCCGTAACTGAACCTTCTCCTTCAATTTTATCAGCTCCTTTCGTCTGATTGAAATGGTTTCAGGGCTATGTTCTGCAAAATTGCAACTTTAGGATGGGGGTAATGTACCATCGATTATCTATGGAGTGGGCTTCTTCCAAAAGTAGCAATGAACGTTTGGGGCCTCATGATTCTGTGGCTTAGGGAACTGCATCGAAATTGTTGATAGAGTATCGATGGCATTTTTCTTCATGTGTATTTCTGTTGATTCTAGCTCGGTCATTTTGCCACCACACATTTGAACCATAGAAGTTTGAGGAGTCAAGTTAATGAATCTATCGACTGTTTCAGGGCTTCTCTGCTCAGCAGCACCAGTAACTCTTAAGAGAACTTGAACTCCGAGCAGACATAAGATAAAGTATCGATGGCATCTCAGAACTCTGTCATGGCCTACAATGATCAGGTTGCTACAGACACACCTTTCTTTTTGGGAAGTTTAAGATGTTCAAGTTTAGTACTTTGTTCACTTAATATGGCCTGACATGCAATGGAAAAGTAATATTCGAGGACAGGTTGTTAGTTAAATGGTGTGAGTTTATTCTTTCTGCGAGCAGCTAGTAATGCTCTCTTGACATGCTGCACCAGATGTCAGTTTCCATGGTGTACCTGTCCTAAACTGACTGATTATGCATCACTCATAGGTTTAAGACTGCTTTGTGTGCTTGGCTGATATTTCACAGGTTCTGGTAGAAGAGAAGTCGCTCACAAGAATATTGGTATTAAATAGGCCTAAACAGTTGAATGCCCTCTCGTACCCGATGGTATGTTCCCTTTCTTCCCCATCAGACTTCTCAGATTTTGGACATCCTTGCAATAGGGTGTAAGAATATTTCAGAAGCAAAGTTCAGAAATACTAATTGTGTTTACATCTGTGTTAGATTTCTCGGCTTCTAGATCTTTTCGTTGCTTACGAGGCAGATCCGAATGTGAAACTTATTATCCTTAAGGTACTTTCCTGTTCAATTTTTGCACTCCTATTTTTCTCATCTCCAAAATAGTTAGGAGAGCGTCCAGTCACACAATGCTTCAGTATTCCCAGTGTGCAGTGACTACTATTGTTGAAAGTCATAAATCTCATAAATGTATCCCACTTGAAGTATGACTAAATGTTTCTAGGACTGTATCTTTATCCCCAGGGAAATGGAAGAGCGTTTTGTGCAGGAGGTGATGTGGCTGCCGTTGTTCATGATATTCGCAAAGGTTAAATTTCGTTTCATTTCCTGTTTGCGATGATAATACTTACAGTTTAGTAGATGAAGATGAGAGTTGTTCTGTCCATGTGTTTGTCTCAGCTAACTGGAAATCAGGTGCCCAATTTTTCACGAAGGAATTCACCTTGAACTATGTGATCGCGACATACACCAAACCCCAGGTAATGCACTTCTCTTTCAGTTTTTAGTTATTCGAATGCCATTTCTAATGTTTTGTTGTTAACTTGAAGGTTTCTATCCTTAATGGAATTGTCATGGGAGGAGGAAATGGTGTTTCTATGCATGGAAGATTCCGCGTAGCAACTGAAACTTCGGTAATGTATTTTCGTTTTAGCTTGGGTTTGTCCTTGATTGTCATGCAACTGATTGGGATAACTTTTGCATGCTCTTTCATTTATGTTTTAGTTGTAGAAGATAAAACTTGGATTTCAGGGTGCAGCATTCTTAAAGAAACAGAATTTCAGAATATATTATCATCCTCATGATTTGACATGACATCCCTTGTGTAGTGTCTGAAGAATGTCTACACGAGAAGACTAATATTGAATATTTTCAGGTATTTGCTATGCCTGAAACGGCTTTAGGTCTCTTCCCTGATATTGGTGCCTCCTATTTCTTGTCCAGGCTCCCAGGATTCTTTGGTAAAATAATTTGAATTCTTCATTTTTTTTGGCAGCCCTCGCATTGCAGAAATACTCGAGATTCATGGATTATGTATTTTATCTATTTGCATTAGGCCTGGTTGTTTATTGAGCCAATTGTGATTTTAAAATATTAACTTCCACCCCACAAAATGCATTGAACATGTATTTATTATTAAGAGTTTTCCAAACAAAATATTGATGGTGTGGATTTTACAATAAACCTTCCTCATATATATTCTCCCTGAAATTTTGTATTGATAGGAGAATACGTTGGACTTACTGGGGCAAGGTTGGATGGTGCTGAAATGCTTGCATGCGGCCTTGCAACTCATTTTGTCCCTGCGACGGTATGATATTCATATAGGAGTCTAAATAAATTCGGAATACAGGAAAGCTGAAGGCTCTTAATGAAATGTTTTAGAAAAGAAATCGTATTTGTAATAGATTCGTCAATCTTTACTCGTTTCATGCGATAGGAACATAAAATTGATTCCATTTTGTCTTCATAGCTGTTCGAGTAAACATCATGAGTTGTCTATATGCTGGCAGAAATTGAGTCTACTGGAAGAAGCTCTATACAAGGTAGATTCAAGTGATTCAAACATCATTTCTGCAATTATTGACTGCTATTCTCAGCAACCATACTTGAAAGACCAAAGTGCTTATAAACGGTCAGTTCTTTCCCCTCACTCTAGTCACTTCAGGTGTCTGACAGCTTGTTTCATTTTATAAGAGGAGAGCATCATGAGTTTAGTCCCTTTATTTGGATCATCTGTGCCTATATCATATTTCATGACATGTATTCCAGAAACAATCTCTTGGTTCTTGTTTTGAGGTCAATAAGTTGGAAGTTGGGATGTGAGCTTATGCTGGTTATTATTTGACCTCTAAATTAGTGTAACAGAAATGGAGGATTGATGCAAACTTCTTAAAACATGATTGAACAATGTTCTTCTCCCTCCTCATGTCCTAATGTGTGTCTGCAGTTTAGATGTCATCGATAGATGTTTCTCCCGGAAAACAGTTGAAGATATCCTGTCTGCGCTTGTAAGTTAATTCATCTCCACTTGTCAGTGGGACTTGTGCCTAGCTATATGCATTGAGCCATTGACTAACTAGTTAATGATGACTCGTAATATGTAGGAAAGGGAATCCATGGGTAAGGCAGATGATTGGATTAATAACACTATTCAGTCACTGAAGAAGGCTTCTCCAACAAGTCTTAAAATTTCACTCCGATCAGTAAGTATTTTACTTGGGCTATCACTTTGAGACCCAGGAGAAGAAAAGGCTATCAATACTCTGTACGCTGATTTTACTGCAATTGCAGATTCGAGAAGGAAGGATTCAAGGTGTTGGTCAATGCCTAACTCGCGAGTTTCGAATGGTCTGTCATTTTATGGAAGGAAAGCTAAGCAAGGACTTCTTTGAGGTTCCCAGCTGAACTCAATAGCATTTGCATCTCTCTGACCAATTCTATCTCTCCCCACTTTGCTCACTCACTTTTGGCATTTGAATGCAGGGTTGCAGGGCCATACTGTTGGACAAGGACAGGAACCCAAAGGTAAAGGAAATGACACTATGCCCACCTCTATCTCCATATCCTCCATGAATGCATAATTTCTATGTTCATGCTCAAAGTTACTCCAGTTCTGAATCCTCTTTGGTTTGTTTCTTGTCTAAAAACATTAGTGGGAACCTGCTAGATTGGAGCTCATCAGTGAGGGGATGGTTGAGCAGTTCTTCTCAAGAATGGATGATGAAGAATGGGATGATCTAAAGCTTCCTTCTAGGTCCAATTTCGTTCTGCCCCGGCACGCCATAGCAAAACTGTGAGCAAGGATTAGCAATGGAATGATGAGGAAGGGGTATTTATTCAAGGAGCTGGATATTCAGTTCAAGTATATACATATTATTATTGTAGCCCTACTACCCATAAAATACCCAAAGTTTAAAATTTAAATGACATCACATTTTCCCACTGCTGCATCCCAAAGCATCCATTTTCCCACTGCATAACAGCGAACCAAAGACAAACAAAAGACAAATCCAGCCAAACATCATTTTCCCACTGCATAACAGCGAACCAAAGACAAACAAAAGACAAAATCCAACCAAACATCCCAAAGCATCCAAACATCCAAAACATCCATTTCCCCACTGCATTTTCCCACTGCCGAATGTCCAGCCAAACAAAATACAAAATTCAAGATTCATAAACAACGAAACCAATGTAGTAACAGGACGAAGATAGACACTAATAACGAATAACCTTCTGTACACATTTAATCTCAAACAATTAAATAGAAGATGAACATAGAAGAAAAGTAATGAAACAGAAGAAGTTCTTCACTTTGAATGATATTAATTGCAGTCTAAATTTAGAAACTACGTATGATTTACCGAGATAAACAGATGGTTATACAAATACTCAGCTTCAGACAACATTTTAATCAAATTGTAAACAGAAGTTCACTTCGGCCACGGCCAACATTTTAATCAATTCACCTCGCTGCTGATCCATGATCCCTAACATGGATCTAGGGATTCAAATTATAGTGAATTACTGAATTGTGTCACTGTGTACTGTAGGGATTCAAATGTTTAGAACTTCTAAACATTTTAATCAAATTGTAAACAGAAGTTCTTCACTGTGTACTGTATTAAATCAAATTGTAAAATGTAAACAGCCGAAGGTCACCTCGCTGCTGCTGCTGGCCGCCGGGTGAGAAGGAAGCCTGCTGCTGCTGGAGCTCCGCTGCTCGTCTAAGCCTCGCTGTCGCTGAGTGGAATGGAGGCGGCGGCTGCTCAAAGGAGAGGATGAGGAACTGAGAGGGAGAGCTCACAGAGGCGGCGGCGGCGGTGAATGAAGGAGCCAAGGAGTCCGCTTCTCACTCCCGAAGACGACTCCTCCGGGCTCCGACCTCCCAGAACAGAGAAGCTGCGCGGCCGTCCAGACCAGTCGTGAGTCGTCCAGAGGAGACAAGCTAGATCGCGTATTCGCGTCCACTGTCCAGAAGCTGTTAGGGCTGCCGGCTGCGCGTCCACTCTCAAGTCAACTCTCTGCGCGTCCAGACCAGTCGTGGGTAAGGGCCGAAAATTATTTTTGAATTGGGCTGGGCCTGGGCTGATTTAATAAATCTGTCTTTGTACTTTGAATGGGTAGAACGGGTACCCATATTACCCAAACGGGTATTAGCGGGTAACCCGCGGGTACCCATATTAGGACAGTACAATTCCAAGTCCCATCCGTTTAAAATATTGCGGGTAATATGGGTACCCGTAACCCCTTAAAAACGGGACGGGTACGGGTATACCCAAACACCCCTAGTTTCAAATGGTTTGTAGAAATACAATCAAGAGTGATATTTTAAAGATATTCAAAAAGGCAAAGATGAATGTAATGCATGAGTTAGAAAAAGTCAGCAGTAGGGTGGCGATTACCTCTGATGTGTGGACTTCGAATAACAGGAGCAGCAGCTTTGTCATCAAAAGCAGAACCAGCAGAGGCGAAGTTGGCTCCAATTAGAAGGTTGTTCCCCAATCCCCATTGCATCAGGGCTTCAGATATGCTGGTGGGTAAGTCTTGAATCCACAATCTGCTTCTCCTGCTCCTCTGCGCCACCCTCCCACTAATGGCCGCCGCCGCCGCCCAACAGAGGAAACCGTCCGTCGCCGTGGAAGGAGTGGTCTACTGCCTGAGCTGCAGCAGATGGAGATAGTGGCAGTGGAGAGGGCAATAAGCCGCAATGGGTGGCATTGGGTGTTGTACAGACATATAATCCCAGACGCAAAGTTCCTCGTAGTGACATCCGGCAACAACACCAATCTCACCGCCGCCGGCGCCGCCGACTCTCGAGTCCGATTCGTCATCCTCCCCATCGTGAAACCGCCGCCGGACACCGATCCAGCCTAATTCCTGCCCACCATCCTCGAGGGCTCGAAGCGCCACATCAAGGAATTAGTCGGATCTGACGTCGCACGACTCGCCGGGTTCGTCGTCGACATGCTCTGCTGCACGGCGATGATGGATTTGGGTAGCGAGCTCGATGGTGAAATCGCCACCACCCACCAGCTTTTCCCGGAGAGCACCGGCGTCCGGCATCATCATTCATCATCCTCGCCTGTCAGTCGGAAGCATTCGGCACCGGCGAAGCAGCTGGAACACGATGGTTGTTGAATGTTGACAGCCAAAGTTACATTTTAGTACCTGAAGTTTTTAAGAAGATACAAATAGGTTCAACATCATATGTGGAAAATTATATTTTAGTACATTAAAAATTTTTCTTTACATTTTAACACCTAATAAAAAAAACATATACAGGTGAGTCCAAGGAGATGGGTACCCAAGCCCAACCCATACCCAAAAATAAAATCCAAACCCAACTCCACCTACCCAAACATTATCCAAATCCATATAGAATAAATCCATACCCAACCCATATAAAATGGATATAATTGGGTTTGGGCAAAAATACCCATGGGTGGGTAAATTGCCATCCCTATTCACCATTGCTCAGGTTTGAACACGAATTTTGTGCATAATCATGTGAAGAGTTCGAGCATTTTGGTCACTGAGGCGACCCTGAATGCGAGAATCTGTCATTTTGGGACCGCGGAGTTGTGCGGGGAAATGGATCATTCTGAACGCGAGCTCAAGAAGAAATCAAGTAGCAGGATGTCAGGAATTAAGAGGTCGAAAATAGAAGGAACCAGGGGATACATGGCGCCTGAGTTTCAATCCAAGGGAGCCTTGACACAGAAATGTGATGTTTATGCCTTTGGAGTTGTGATCCTGGAGCTGCTGTCTGGTTTGGAGGCGTTGAGGTATGAGTTTGATGAAGGAGGTGAAGGGGTTAGGAGAATCAGTGTCATTGAGATGGCTAGACAGGCGGTTGCAGGTGGTGGTGCTGGGGTGAGGAAATGGGTTGATAGGAGGTTGAAGGATTCATATCCGGTGGATGTGGCGGAGAAGATGGTGTCGATGGCGTTGGAATGCGTGGAGGAGGATCCCGAGAAGCGGCCGGATATGGAGAAGGTTGCTGTCAAGGTGTCTAAGTTGTACCTGGAATCAAAGAATTGGGCTGAGAGGATCTGCTTGGCAGTTGATTTCTCGTCTTCATTGGCTCCCAGGTGATGCTAGTTGTTTACAATCCAGTTATATAGATTAGAGATACAATAGAATAGAGAATACCTATACCACACATTGCAAAACTGGTCATATTAGTGACTCAAGTTAACCAGAACTTAGTTTGAGATTGCAAAATTTTGTTCTTTAATGGAGGAATGCAACTGCATAGGAGGCAGTTTATCTTCTTTCGACTTGTATTTCACAAATACACTTTACTCTCGGAAGAACAATGAGAATCTCCTGCATAGAATCTTCACAACAAATTTCCCTGTATGCATTGTCTGCATTGTTAGAAATATGCAGAGATTTGGAGGAGATCTACTGGTTCAGTTGCTTAGTTTCAGTCACATTGGCTGAATTAGATATTTATCAGGTGAAGAAGAAGGGTCAAATTAGGCTACGCCTTGGCATTGCCCTTCTGTCTTCATCTGTTTGTTTTTAGTGTTCAACCAGTTGATGTTCACTTCATGCTTCTAGCCGGCTGTCTAGATTTGATTAATTGCCTAATTGGCGGATCATTTTCTGATTGAGAAAGCGATAAGATGACAAGGAGAGGAATCCCAGAATGTAATGGTTTGACATTCTGTAACCAGAACAATACAATTGTGTCGTATTGGTCAAATAAAATATTGGATGAGCGACTACTTCCAAGTATGATGATATGGTTTTTTTATTTACAGAAGAAGCATGTTGCTGGATCTACAAGTCAATGAAATGAGGTATGTATAAGTGTGAAATGTATGCTCTCAGCCTTTTGGTCTGTATTGGGTATGTGGCGTCCGTTTTCCTTGTTGTTGGTCGACCATTGGGTATGTAGTGTCCGTTTTCTCATCGGATCCAGATCGATTCGTAGGTTGACAATCTTATATTTAAGACAATATATAGCAGGGAAGGAAAATATCACCGAAATATCATGATATTTGATGCACACAGTCACATCGACAATATATCTTTTTTGGCAATATATCGCGTTTTGGTTTTGAGAACCCAAAACACTTTGTGCTTCTAACGTTTTGATTAAAATGCAGAACAATTTGAGTTTTAGGTTGAAATGCCAAAACTGAAAAACTACCTGGGGTCTCAAAATTGAAATCGAAATCGAAACATGAGAAATTGCCGAAAACGATACATTGTCGATATGCGATGTGAGTAAAATATCATGTGGTATTTTGAGAAAGGTAATTAGGTGTTATATTTGGGCCGAGCAGATATACTAAAAGCCCAAAACCGTTGGCTTACCCCTGGAAAACTTATAGCCCACGTTTGGTTTGGGTGGACCAACTCCAATTTTGCAACCTCCACTCTCGCTTGTAAATTTTGTTGTAATGCTTCCTCCCAGCCCTGCGCCACAGTCACAGAGCTCTGGTCGACGGCGACAGAAGAGAATACTTCCCCAACTCGCAACGAATGGCGGCTTCCCGAAACTTGTTGAAGATGGGGCGGCTCCTTTCTGCCCTTTCCCATGGTCGTTCTCCCAGCAGCGGCGGCGCCTTTCTCCCCGGCCGAGGTTAGCTCTCTCATCCGTGAATAAGAATGGCGGTTTCCTATATTTCCCGAGCAATCAATCGACTCGATTGTCGGTCTCCTAGTTTCTACCTCGCTTGTATCCTATCTTCAAGAAATTTCAGATGAATTGAATATCTGACATTAGTATTAGGCTGAACAATCGATTTAAGCCAGGGGCTAGGGTTCTTCCATTCTGGTCAAGCAGCTGAGGCCTTTGCTTCCCGGAAAATGTAAATCCTTGCTGGGTTTGGCTCTATTTAGTTGCCCTTTCTGGCCAAGTAAAAAAGATCAAAACTTCATAGATTATATCTTGCTTATCGGTTATTCCAGTGTAGTGACAGTTTCAGGACATCCATTCTGCCATTTATGTTGTTTCTGCCTTGTTTTCTTGCTATATTGAGGCGACTCTTCCTTCATGTTTCCTACTTGCTTCATTAAATTTTACTGCAACATCGATGCATGGATGCTTAATCACTTTTTGAGTCTTGTCACCCTCTTCCATTCTGGAAATTTGATCTATGAACATAAGACCCTGAAATGTAATGTGATTGATCGAAGTTGTGGAGCGTTTTACTGATCATGCATATGGTTGTTACTTAATAGCTTCTTGGCTTCATCCTCGTCGTGTTTATATTCCTTTCTTGCTTTTTTTTACAGAGGGTGGTGGTCAGCTTCTTCCCTCTGCTGGTTCAATATTCACCAGGAGTGACTACTGTCGAAGACGGTTTCAAACACAAAGCAGCATAGACAGTCACTCCAAGGATGATCCTTCATCAGATGTTACAGCTTCTTCACATCTACAAATCAACTCAAATAGTACACCTCCCACCGGAGGGCTGAAAATTTTGAGCGAAGCAGCTTCCGATCAGCCAGAAGTGTCTGCTACGTCCAACTTGAAGGTGTCGGCAAGGCACGATCTAGCCATGATGTTCACTTGCAGTGTCTGCGAGACGAGATCATTCAAGACGCTTTCTAGGGAGTCGTACGAGAAAGGCGTGGTGGTGGCGCGATGTGGAGGGTGCGACAACCTTCACCTCATTGCGGATCGTCTTGGGTGGTTTGGAGAGCCTGGAAGCGTGGAGGAGTTCCTGGCTGCTCGCGGTGAGGAAGTGAAGAAGGGCTCTGCTGACACTCTCAGTCTAACTCTTGAGGATTTAGCTGGGAAGAAGATCTCTGTGGAGGACAAGACTGGCGATTGCAAAAAAGACGAGAAAGAAAACACACAGAAACTTTCTGAGACGCCATTGTAAAAACAGCAGTTCAAAGAATAGTAGTAATGTAAGCTGTGAAATGAGAGCATTTTTGTTTTGTGGGTAGGTGCTGAATATGCATTGGTATTACAGAGTTGTTCATGTTGTGGGGAAAAAAGGAACTTTTTTATTACAGATGTTTGGAAAGATTTTTCTTTCATCTATACTCTTTTGGAAATAAATTTGACAACAAATTAGTGAAAGATATAATTGTTTATCTTAAGAATGATCAATGATCATACGAAAGATGTGTTGGCAACAAATTTAGAATCTATTTATGAATCCAGTGACTAATCTGGCAATTTAGGCTTTTTCAACGGGACTATAAATTGGCAAAATCTGGTCAGTAGAAGGAAAGCAACTCTTCGGTAGGAGAAAGACACTCGTCCGAACGAACGAACAAAAGCAGGGAAGACACGTCTTTTTGGAGCCTGCCGCCTGGTGTGTTCATCTATCCTCTGAAGGACTGCGAAGAAACAAACTTCAGTGATACTAAATTGACTGACCGGCGATTTGACATGGCCCCGGCAACTATTATCTCGTCTTCTTCTCCTTTCTTCTCGCCGTCTCTTGGGAATGTTTTCTCTGCAACCAACTCCAGGGCCGGGGCGGTGGGTTTCCTCGGTTTTGCGCCCAAATTTCAGGCGCCAAACCCTCTTACTGCAACCTCTATTTCTCTCTCAACCGCGAGGAAAACCTCCAGGAGCTTACTCCAAGGTAAGGTATTCCCTTCAAATTCAATGCCCATTTCGCCATTCTGAGGTTGTACCGCAGTCGTAATTGTTGCGGTGGTATTTGGTCGTTTTCGATTTGGCGAATACTGTGTGACCTGGGTTGTTCATAATGTGGAAATAGCATAGCTTTTTATCGTGGAGTGAACTTTCAGGCATTGGAAACAATTAGCGAACAAGCTGACGACTTCATCTTCAATACTGTTTTGTTTCACGGATATTAAAGTTCAGAATGAATTACTGTTGAACAGCTGTTGGCGTTGAAAATTTGCTATCAGGTTGTTCATAGAAATATTGGTGTCCAGGATTAGCACTGTGCGCTTTCTGCTGCAGTATGTGGGTGATATCACTATCTAGATAATGATAAGTGCATATTACTATTCACCTCAGTAGATACTTTAGGTGGACAACCAGGTATTCCGAAAATTGGTGCCGATTACCGTCTGTGAAATCCCGTGATGATACCACAGTCGAATTTATACACAGTGTGCACTGTTGGTTTCAGTGCGATCAGTTGCTGCTCCAGTGGAAGATGTGGCTGAATTTGATGATATGGTCTCTGGAACTCAAAGGAAGTACTACATGCTTGGTGGAAAGGGAGGTGTAGGAAAAACTAGCTGTGCTGCCTCACTTGCTGTGAAATTTGCGAACAGTGGGCATCCTACTTTGGTCGTGTCAACGGATCCAGCACATTCCTTGAGTGATTCTTTTGCTCAGGTTTAAACCTTCTTACTAGAAGAACTGTCTGACTAGTCCTTGAAAGTATTGTTCTGAGCTCCGACTGACTGCCTGGCTTTTATGTAATTGCTGTTGTTGCAGGATTTAACTGGGGGCACACTAGTACAGGTCGAGGGACCTGATTACCCACTTTTTGCTCTTGAGGTACTTCAATCTTTCATCTGTGGTAGCAACCCCTGTCCCCTTTTTCTCTCTACAAGATACGAGATAGTTCATCAGTTAAATTTTCTGATGGTGGCTTCTGTTTGCTGATTTTCTGCTGTACTGGCTTTGTGGATTTCTGGCAGCTGAATCCAGAGAAAGCCAGGGAAGAATTTCGTACTGCATCTAAGCAGAATGGTGGAACCGGTGTGAAAGATTTTATGGAAGACATGGGTCTTGGAATGCTTGTTGAACAGGTAATTCAGCGTTTTTACTTTGCCATTGGATGAGACTGTCTGCTGCTTGGATGATTACATTTGCTACACTAGCCCCCTGAACACCCAGCGAACGCATGAGCAACCCTTCCAAAATTTGCTACTTTGATGATTATATTTGCTACATAGATAGAACCATACCCTTATATTCAATAGTGTATCTGCAGAAAAAGACATCCTATGTTTTCTAACATGTTTGTGTGCTCATTCTCTCAATGAACAAGTTAGGAGAGTTGAAACTAGGAGAGCTACTGGACACACCTCCTCCTGGTTTGGATGAAGCTATTGCGATTTCAAAAGTATGGGGTTCTCGGCTTTGCTCATTTGATGCTTGTCTAAAAGTTGTGTTTATCATGCTTACTTAATTGCAATTAATCCTCTTGTAGGTGATACAATTTCTTGAGTCAGAAGAATACAACATGTTTACTCGAATAGTTTTTGATACAGCACCAACGGTGAGCATCCAAAACTACAAAAAGTAATTTTGGGCGCTTAAAATATCCGATTAAATTGACTGCATCTTATGTCTCACCACAGGGTCATACTCTGCGGCTTCTCTCGTTGCCTGATTTCCTAGATGCATCCATTGGGAAGATACTGAAGGTACAATTATCTAATTAACATAATGAAACATAAGCATATGTTTTCTTCCATCAATGATGAGTTATCTAAATTGTTCAAGCAAACAAGTTTATGTGTCGTGAATCTTCTGTCTTTGAGCCTTTTTTGTATTTTCTGGGATTGATCCTAAGCAATTTTGGTATGGAATACTCGCTGCTTACATTCCTGGATGGAGAAAATGGGAAGGAAAAAGGAAGTTGGTAACGTTAATATGTGTGCATTTCTCTTCAATCCTACAAAAAATTGCTGGGTATCTTATTGCAGCTTAAACAAAAGATAACTTCAGCTACATCTGCAATCAAATCTGTTTTTGGGAAAGAAGAAAAGCGACCGGATGCTGTAAGCCATGAATTCATGAACAGCTGGTTTAGTCTCCACCAACTTTCTCTCTGTCTCTCACGTTTACGTGGACTTGTGATGTTGTGGTTTTGGCATTTAGGCTGATAAGTTGGAGAAGCTGAGGGAAAGGATGATAAAAGTGCGTGAACTGTTTCGGGATGTGGACTCCACTGAGTTTGTTATAGTCACAATTCCTACGGTAATATACTGGGATACTAACATTTACTGCATTTTCACTGCATTTTCATTGCATTCTTGCCTGAGATTGCTGATCACTGCATTCTTT
The DNA here is from genome assembly GCA_946122785.1 of Linum tenue. Lineage (NCBI taxonomy): Eukaryota > Viridiplantae > Streptophyta > Magnoliopsida > Malpighiales > Linaceae > Linum > Linum tenue. Next base: position 5,744,256 of record CAMGYJ010000007.1, on the reverse strand, counting down.
CGTCCTGTCCCTAGGTAATGGCAGTTAGTGAATCATCTAGATTGCGTGCCTCCTTAGAGAAGGAGAATGTACCCGTTAAAAGGCTAATTGTAAATCAACTTCTTCCACCATCTGTCTCTGACTGCAAATTTTGTGCAATGAGAAGGAAGGTAATGAGATTTAACTTTCTCTAGATATGCTCATAAAATCCAAGCTTCAGTAGGCCCATGTTACTGACAAAAGCTGTTACTTTCATCAACTTCTCAGGATCAGGCGCGTGCTCTTGATATGATCCAGGATGATCCAGAACTGTCTACCTTGAGATTGATCAAAGCTCCCCTGGTTGATGTAGAGATCAGAGGCGTTCCAGCCCTCAAATTCATCGGTGACATCATATGGAAATGATCATAAGCAAAGAGTCGGAATTAAATCGTACCATGACCAACTTTGAAACATCAATTGATAGTAAGCAATTGCAGGAAGAGCTGAATGCTATCGACACAGTCTGCAGAGACTTTGTAGAGCTCGTATGATGTTTTGATGGTTCGAACTCTGAGTCAATGTGTATGTAACACTTCATGTAGATAATGTTCAAGTTTCAAGATCTTTAGTTAGATGTTTGATCATGAAAGATCATACAGGATACAATAGAGTAACTACCATATGGGTTTACACACAATGTACAACAACTGAGGACTTGCTATTGGAGAAGTTTTTTCCTGTCATGTGTAAGCTCCTATAGATGTACAAAAAACCGTTTCTCTGTTGGGGAAAAGGAGAATAAATAATTCACACCCTCTAATTCTCTGCTATCTATAAGTCCTGATACTTCATCGAATCAATTGAATGGCTAAACATAGAATATGCACTTCTGCCTGTCAACTCACCGCCTCCGGCCTAATGTCACCAAACCAAAGAATGCCACAATGCGACAAACTACACCAAAGAAGAGGAGGATGTATATGCAAAGAAGCCAGTCATGGACATTATAGCCGCTATTCATCAGGGCACCACAGCGAGTAAGCAGCCATACTCCATCGTACCTATATGACCACAACACAAACATTATTAACTACTGATGCTACTCTTGTGTTCTGAGTTGTCTCAGATTCAGATACTTGCATAAGTGGAATCTTATTGTCAATCATACCTCTCTGCATTGGCAATGACAAAAGCTTCTAGAGCCCATCTAGGGTAGCAGAAGTTAGATATGAACTTCAAGATATTGCTCGGCCGCTGCTGGGTTGCAATGAGAGTTAAAACCACAGGAAGAAGAACTGACCACTGCAGCAAAGATAAGAGCTCATATGTCAAACTAAAATAAAGTTGCCATCTTTTGAGCTTTGAAGATGTGACATCAGTCGTTCATAATCATACTCACCAGCTGCGCAGGCCCTGCTTCAAAAAAGATGGCCAAAGCATAGGCCATGCCGGTAACACAGTAGACAAGGCAAAGCAAAACAATGTAGTTATCGGCAAAGGTTGATCTTGGGTTGGTGAAGAAATAGAACATGGAGAGGTACACAACAGGCTTGATCACTGTATTGAAATGGTCGACAGTATCCTTGGCTAGAAAGTAAGCCAAGCTGCTCATCCCAGAGGCACTCTCCCTCCAGTACTGTAGTCTGTCCAGTGAAAATGATCTCAAAGCTGCTATTTTGCAAAGGAGGGCTGACAAAATCCCAACAGATGAATTGAGTTAGCGACATATGTATTGATGAAGCTGGGAAAGAGGGGAAATTATGCGCTAAATCCTGCTTACAAACTGCAATGATTGTATGTGAATATCCAGAAGCTCCCAAATTTTTGTCATTGGCTTTTCCAAGCGATCCAAGGCAAGCTCCAGCAAGGAACAGTATAAGCAAGTCCACTGCTTGCATTTTGGCTTCTCGTAGTCGCTGCTTGAAGACTCTGAAAGATAATATTGTGAAGTCCAACATTAGCTTATTCTCCACATTACTTTAAGATAATTCTGCTGAAAGTAAATGATATTGGAAGCTAGGACTTCAGTCCAATCTCGGTGAAGAACCATTTCATCCCAATAACTAGAGTTATTGGGAGAGCACCAATATCCTATACCCTTACGTAAATGTCAAGATAGAAATGAATAAAACAGTGAGGTGGTTACCTGCCAAGGTAGTATCTATACTGACTCCATACACCTGGGGTCCTTCGGTTTGACAAGTCTCTTGGCATCCAAAGGTGATCACGAATCTTATCGCGCTGCAACTCCACATTACCCTTCACATCTTGCCATAACTCCTCAGCAAAAGACTGGTCTTCATCCCCATCACCAAGCTGCAACACACTGACATTTCTATTCATTTGAGGAGGCATAACAATTCCTGGGGTATTATTCTCTTGCATGTCGGGTGGAATTGGGTATCCGTTATTCATCATCCATTTAAGAGGAAGGTTCATATAGTTCGCCACTGTGCTTGCACTGGGCGTAACAATACCCTCTAAAATGTCGATGTAATGGTCTGGAGGATTCACGCGGTCCGGCACTTTAATCCCAAGGCCATTGAAGTACCCTTCGACTTTGGCAACTGACCCATGGTACACAGTAAGTCCTCCTTTTGCCAGAAGTACCAGGTCATCAAACATTTTGAACAGGGTATAGCTACAAACAGAGGGAAAAAAAGTGGCAGCATTAACTTAAGGGTTGTTTGGTAAGTTATGGTAACCATGCATAGTTCCCATTGATTCCGGTATTCATGGTTTCTAACAATACATAATTTTTCCTGTATGATGACTTAGGTACGAAAACTATGCAATTCATTACCCATATTTTTCTAGAATATATGACTTCAAGTATTCTGGAAAACTTTGTAACCTTCTATGATTTCAAGATAGTGGCTCATCAGTCTTTTTTTTTTTTTTACAATCCTTCCATACATAATACAGGCATTGTTGAAGTACGTGGATAAATAGTTAAGTACGACATGGCAACAAAACAACCCTATAGAAATATGCAATAGCTGAATAATGTTTCTTATATATATAGTGTAAGTGGCCTTACCTTGGTTGATGAACAACCATGCAGATATTGACACCTTCAAGAGCTTCACGACGAAGTGCCCTAAGAAGCAACTGCGAGGATGCACTGTCCAGACCAGATGTGGGTTCATCCAAGAGTAAAAGAGAAGGTTCCATAACCATTTCTAGTCCAACATTTACACGCTTCCTTTGTCCTCCAGATATTCCTCGTTTTTCCACAGTCCCAACAACAGAACTTCTCACCGCCTGTAGTCCCAAAGATTCTATAGCTCTTTCAACAATTAGAACCTTTTCCGCCTTAGGCAAATCAGCTGATAGCCTTCGGAAAAAGCCAAGTATTCATTGTAAGATACAGAGGCAGCAAAGAACAATGGAATCTCTAATTTAGTTGAACCAAGAAAAATCTGTTTACCTGCAGTGTGCACTGAACCAGAGGTTCTCTTCAACTGTCAAGTTCCCATGCACGATATCATCTTGTGGAACAAAACCAATGATTCTCTTATATGAGTGGATGGATTGACTTTTCCCATTGATAAGAATCATACCAGAGATTTTACATCCTGCTGTCTTCCCAGCTAGAGCAGAGAGGAAGGTTGTCTTCCCCGCTCCTGATGGACCCATGACAGATGTAATACGCCCTGGTTTGATTTTCCCAGTCACACACCTTAAAATGTGCTTCTTTTTGGTTTTTAAAGTCAAGGTCAGGTCTTTGAATGCAACCTCAATCAGAGGTCTTTTCTTGACTTCGTGGTTAGCAGCCATTGCAACTACTCCTGAGAAGGTGAGATCCTTGTTTTGTTGCTGCATGGCCCTCTCCCTCTCAAGTTGTGAATAAGCATACCTAAAGATTTGGCTGTCTGTATCCAAATCCTTTCCCTTCGGTTTATGATCCATCTCAAATGTTGAACTTGCATGACTATCAGGCTCCATGTCAAGTTGATACGTCGAATGGGCATGATGAGACTGTTCCTTTTTCTTTCCAATTTCTGGGGTAAAGGAAGGAGATGGATATGCAGCACTTAGTTGGGAAGGTGCATATGAATTTTCATTTCGATTTCCATTTGGTGGTGTAGAGGATGCAGATGGATGTCGAACGCTTGATCGAGCAGTAACATATTCATCATCATTATCTTCATCAGTCTTGGCTTCATTCGGAATCATAGGTAGCTCTGCAGGTGCAGAATATTTCTTCCTGGAAAATGTTTGAGAGAGCTGGGCCTGCAATCCACCAGCACGCTTTGCAGCAGCACCTTTTGCAGATTTCCATCTTTGACGTGCTTTTGCTGTTTCGTGAGCACTTTTCGCTGCTGCTTCCCTTGATTTTGCCAATCTCCTCTCTCGAATGGCCAGAACTTGATCAGAGCAGTTATAAATCATGAGCAGCACAGTAATTAAAGCAACCTGTGAAAGCATCTCTATTTGCATTAGCTATCTCCGTTCAGATAATCTCAGAATACAGTAAATGTCTAAACTGTAAAATAAAAATTCCGGGGCAAAAAGTGAACAACTTACTATCACCATGACCCCATAAGCGTGAATATTTTGGGTTGTCGTTTTGGCATCACATGTTGTCAATTTGAAGCAACCTGCAGATAAAATACAATGAACATATTAGGGAAACCATAAAATGGAAGCGGAAATATGAACTTATCGACATGTCTATAGTAAACAGTCATTAGCTGAGCTAGTAGCGATGGAAGAAAACTCTTACGTGTCTCAGATGTGGCACCCATTCTGCAATAATGTCTGAAGCACCAAGAAAACGCATCAGTAAAAGGAAACTATTGCAACCATTCCAAAGCATTTTGAACTTTCAGCAGGGAATGATAAGTAGGCAAAACTAAAGCAACAAACAAACATTGGTGAAAGGGTAATACCCACTGCTGCAAGTTGTCTGCTCAATCGTAGTAGGACAGTATGACCCCGCAGCACAGAATATCTCACTGCTAGTGGCTATGTCGGTCCATTGATTTGCTCCCCCACAGGTATGGTTGGGTTGCCCTGGGGGTGGCTGATAATTATATCTGCAGATTAACATCCCAATTTGATACAGTTAAGGAATCATTATATATAGGAACCAGATGGGTTGAAGGAAATCAGACACTTACGGTTCACATACACCAGTGGCCTTATTGAGAGTAGCCTGCGGGCAATACGAACCCAATGGACAAGCTTCAACAATAGAGACAGACAACAAAAGAAGTGTGAGAAATCAAGAGCCACAAACAACAGTGTCTAGTGAGATAAAAGCTCCATAAATACTTACGTATCATACAAGTAAGACCTTGAGGGCAAAAGAACCCGTCGCAACAGGTCTGGCAGCTGCTAGTTCTAGCAGGAATATCATGGGAGTTTTGAAGGTCAACTTGTTGAGTCCCACCAACACTGCAAGCCCATCCTGGCTCACAGCCAGGGACCCATGTCGTCAAATTGCAGTTCAAGTTAGGTTTCAGGTAGTTGGGACCCTTAACTGCTGATGATTTATTCTGGTTCTCGAATGAGCTGAACATCGTGTCGAAGTAGAATTTCATTTCTGCTGCTGTACATATGCGCCGCATCATGTCTCCTGTGCAACCAAAAACAGAATTAATCAGTAGAGGATCCAATAAACTTCATTGGAATAGATGGCTTGACTCATTTATCACATACCCCCAGTCTGTAGAATGCAATTGGACAAGAAATCCAGATTGGACGAAAAATTGAAGGCTCGGTTCCAATCAGCATCCCTGAGAAAGAGGACAAATAACCAACCACCAAAGCGTTACAACTGAGGCCAAAGTCTTTCACTACATCAAAGATTTGATCTTTTTCCTTTTCCAGCTTCCATCTGAACTAAGAGGTCCATACTAAGACCAGCACAATCAGACAAGATTTACCGATGGAAATCACAACCAAAATGAAGACAGAATTGAGTCTGCTCAGATCCAAAAATTGCACAAACAGAAAGTTAAATACAATGGATGAAGGAGTTGACTTACGGATCCTTCATACAGAAGCTGGCCTGAGTGCCTAGAGCTCTAGTGATATTGGCAGTCATATTAGAAATCTTGTTATAAGCATACTCAGCCATGAGCGGGCGAAGAGTTGGGTCGCCGGCAAATGCACTATAGTCGCCGCCCATATCTTGACACTCCCCAGAAAAGCTCAAAATAGCAACTACCCATATCAGAATCAAGCAAGAAGAGCTCGAGAATCCGAGCTTCATGGACATCATCCTCCGCATTGAAGCACCAATTTGAGAAAGCCGAGATGATAAAACCAGGTTTAAAAAGAGAGCAACTTGGGTTAAAACCCAGCTATAAAAGGCGCCGCGAGGGAGAACCCAGAAGTTTGAGCGAGCAGGGAAGGAGCTCTGACGCTGTCAAGCAGGACATTGTCTTCAACACAGAAGTTTATCCAGGACGAACGATTCAAAGGGGGAAACCCCAAATTGAAGTCAACGGACGAAATCAATCAAGTCAATCGCTCTGTTTTCTTTTTCTTTTAGAACGGGTAAACGAAGCAGTTGAGTGGTTGCTTTCTCTGGAGATTGATGATCAGAAACAGTGGGAATGGAGGCTGGGGGAAGAAAAGAAAGAATGAGGAAGAAATGGAGAGAAAGAGGGGCGGAATGAAGGGTATAAAAAAAAAGTGGCGGGGGCGAATGGGACACGTAGGTAGAGAGATTTGGGACCCACGTCGGTCCGGCGAAGGTCGGAATCCAAAGGCCGGCTGGCAGGGGCCATGTGGGAGAACTGTTGTGTTGTTCTGGTTTTTGAGCTTTGCTTCGCCATTGCCGCCATTTTCCCTAGATTTTTGTTGGCTAGTCGATTCGGTTCTTCGGTATCGTTGATCGGATTCGCCGTTCCGTTGGACATTTATGAAAGCAATGAACAATCCGGTGTGGTGGTCTGACATTTGGTGTTTGTATATGGCATTGGCTCCGAGGAGGATCAAATCGACTTTTGTCGTCTTCAAAGTGAACTAGTAAAGTCTTAAAAATATGCTTTTAGATTATCTAAAATCATGGTTTGCGAAATCATATGGATGATTCAACCACAAAATGTCAATATTAGAGTTGAAACCAGTAGGTAGTATTTAGCGGTATTAATGATTGAACTACGATTAAATCACGGTAAGGGTCTCGACAATATATTACAGAAATATGACGACTCCTGACGATGCGTCGACATAGGCAGAGAAGGAAAGAAATTGCGGTTCGGCGAAACAGAATCAGATGATGGTGATACTTCCACCGAAAAGGGTTCCCGGAGAATCATATTTTTTTATGGAAATACTTACCGATACCAGAGGTCTCGATGTACAAAAAAAAACTATCTAACCATTTTCTCATTAAAAAAATTCAAAGTTTTATTTTCAAGTGGGGTATGTGGACCTCACAACCAATGGCGGACCCAAGATTCTCGTACAGGTGTGTCGGTCGATAAAATGAAATAAAATAATAATAGATTTTAATTATATTTTATTGTGAAACACAACGAGAAGTGGGATCGAAAGAGGTAAAGGGAACGCTAGGGTTTTTTTATAAGATAGACAATAATAAAGAGCGGTGGTCCATATGCAACCGGGCTACCGATGAAAGAGCATTTTTTTGTCACTAGATAGACAACTATGTGAAAGCTACAAGGATAAAAAAGAAACGAAACTTATTCAGGTAGAGAGAAAAAGGAGAAAACTTCCTTACGATTACCCGTGCCTAAGACCTAAGAGCAATAAACCATGCGTCTAAATGCTTAAGCAATGGAAAGAATCCTAAATTTGTCATAAGTTAACTAAAATTTAAAATAAATAATATATATTTACGTACTTTGGGAACTTTATGACATCAATTTCATCGTAGTGTATTGAAGGTGTGTCTATTATAATGATTGAAAGTGTGTCAGAAATTCTAAATTCCAAGAAATTGTACCGACAAAACATGGGTCTCTCACAAAATATTTGGACGGAGGTGTGTAGCTTGACACACCTCCCTAACACATGGGTCCGCCCCTGCTCACAAATTACAAGGTGGTTTTACCAATTATTAGAATTATTAAGTCACAAGTTCTAAAAAATTACCAAAAATAAAAGTTACTGTTACTTAAGAAAAAATCGGAACGCACTGTTCACGGAGGGATTTTCTGATCGCCTGAGGTCAGTTTTAGCTAAGCTCAAGTCCACCACATTGGGCTGGACAAGCTGGGCCGTTGATCTTTCTTATATTTCTTCTTACGCATGGGGCTTATGTAAAAACGCGCCGCACCTGAACCGTACCATCCTCTCTTTCTTTTTCCGTGCGTCCCTTCCTCTTCTCTCCATTCCTTTTTCCCCATTCAATCTACTTACTAGCGATTGTTAAAAAAAAAATCACTTTCCTCCCCATTTGTCTTCCGCCCAATCTCAATCAAAAACCTGCTGGCCATAGACCTCTTGATCACTTGAGAAAGAAGAAGAAGACCAGGTAAGAGCGAGAAGATCGTAGAAATGAAATCCTAAGAAATAACCGGCGCCCCGCGCAGGTGCTCACCTGCCAGAGAAGAAGATCGATCTAGCGCTTGCTGGATCTAGGCTCCGTCAGAGGGCAGAGATCGTTTAGGAGGCTTACTCTCTGAACGCGCTCAACGGCTTCCGAAAGAAACCTAGAGCTGGAGCTGTCAACTTCTCGAGGTTCCTCGATTTGGTGCCGACTACGAGATATCTTGGGTATTGTTGCACGATTGCATTGACGGTTCAAACCTCTCCATCAGTGGATAGACAGTGAAGGTAGGTGGTTCAAGTTAGTGGTTTAAGATTCTAAATCATAAGGTATCTTGATGACTTGATAATTGATTTTTGTCTCGGGTGATTGGTAGTTTAGTTTGAGTTAGATGTTGTCGTAGCACATTGTGGTTCCCACTTTCCAGTGCCTCATATCAGGGACCATTTAAGATAATTAGGAACAAGTGATTTGTTTGGTTCTTTTTATTTGATCAGATCAAATAGCACATTGATGATCCAATTTATCTTGCCGAAGTTGAGGGGAAAACATCAATCTTGGTACATTGATGCTTCAATTTACACATGAGCCTGATCAGTTCTATACTTCTATTTACCCATGAGCTTGATCAGATCGAATAGCACATTGATGCTCCAATTTATCTTGCCCTGTTTGATTCTTTTTGGTTGATGGAATGGAATCCGAGTGGATTATAGTGTGGGTGGTAAATTTTAAGAGTGAGCTTTTTCGCAGCGTTGATTTTTGCATTGGAACCCAACCTACATTAGTGTCTACTTATGGACTTAGATAATTGAATCCTAGAGCTTTAGTCCCCTATACGTTAATGACTCAATTGATTCCTAGAGATCTAGCTTTTACCCATTCTGCATTATAGGTATTCTGAAAGTTGCCACTTTCATTTTCTATTCTCTGTGTACAAATAATTCATACTAGCAGAACTATAGGGGTAATGAAAACCGACGGTTTTTTATTGGTGAATTTTTGGTTTTTGTGTAATAGATACCCAGTTGCAGAATTGAGCAGAGTGACTCTGTATTTCATCTAATCTTATATATTTTAGCTTATGAAAACTTTGATATCTTTACTTTTCTTTCCTTGGTTACTTAAGTTCTCCCAAATCAATGAATTATACTTCAGTTTTCTGTAGCTAGAATTCATGTTGTTTCACTTTGTTTTATACTTCCACATAGACTTCTTTCTGTAATTCCAAGTCTGCCAGTTAGATTGAAATAGCGACTAAAGCTGGTTCTTGAGTTGGAAAATATAATGTCAATGGATCTTTACCAATAGTCTAACCACAATGAAAAACTTCAGTTTAGCATACCTTGGATGTGAGTTGATAGCTTTCCCGTATTGCTCTTTTAGCTTCCCCTTTTCGTGGTTGAATTCATTGCGGTACGTTCTCCACGAGTTTGATGTTATTATTAGTTAATGCGTTTTCAGTCAATACATGGTGTTTTCACTTTTCCAAGCGTGAAAAGTTGGGTTAAGAGTAGTCCTTAGTTTCAATTCGATGGCTAAAGAAGAGTTATAGCTTATGAACTTATATGCTTCTGCTGCTATATCTCCACCGCTTTCCTGATTTCAAGCCTTCTTAGGAAAGCAGCCTAAAGCAGAGAATGTGGTTTGAGACCAAAGCAGAGGGGTTCAAATTCCATTCTCCCATTTGACTTCGCTGTTCTCTAAAGCGATAAGTCATCTGCTTACATGCATATGGACTTTTTCTGGAACGTACTTGCATATTAGTTATTGTTTCTTTCCCCAATGTATCTTATAAATAATAGGGTGCCAATGCCGAGCCATTCAGATGGCAAATTGTTAGAGATGGATGGAACATGCTTATTATGGTTCTTGGCTTACTGCTACGTACCAGAAAGAAGTTTGTGCAGAGTAGAGCAAAATTATGTTAACCGCATTATGGAAGAGTGCATGCTCTCATTCGGCCTCACCATTGTTATTGCAATAGTGAAATAGTCAAATAGTTTCTTATTCTTTAGTTTATATGTTGTCTGAGGCGAGTTTTCTGTTATTGTATCTGGCATTTAACTCATGAAGCAGCTCCATTTATAAATGATGAAGATAGCTGATGCAGAAATATGTCCTCAATTTGAGAGCCATTTTTAGATGTCTGTTTGTGATACTGTGATCAGAAGGTAGGAGAGAATTTGAGTAGCATGATGTCGCTGTTGTACTGTCTTTGAACAGTTGTATTTTTTCGAAAAACTTGATAAAACAAGCATGAACTAACTATGAGAACACAACAATTACTGGAAAAAAAATATTTAGAAGTCAAACTTTCTAGATGTTTGAAGGCCAATCTCTAAAAGTATAGAATGAACAATGTATCATACGAAATGCCTGCCTATGTTAATCGCGAACCATATAGGGTGTCTAATTTTGAGTTGGATGCAAGCTAGAAAAAGTCCAGCCAATTTTTACTGTATCAGTGTAGGGTTAACATTCATTGACTTTTGATACCGGTATTTATAAAATTATTATTCTTTTAGAAAGGAGTGGATATGAAGTTATTGAAAATATAGACAAATTTTACGAGTAAAATCAAATGTCTTAAATCAATTACCAATTCTATGGTTAGATTGGATAATTTTGGCCATTCTAAGATCATAAGTAACATAGTCAGATCTTACCGTCTATATCAAGGTTTTAGTATTTGAAACGTAATTCGAAATTTTAAGAAATCATGAAAAAATCGTTTTACTTGCAAAAAGACTCCACATGATTTGATAAAAAGATTAAAAAAATTAAAGTAAAGAAATTATAATGTATTATGATATTTAATTTTTACCAACAAAAATACATCATATAAAATAATCCGCTGCATAGCGCGGGCTAAATAACTAGTGTTTATAATCAAGCGAGTTCGAGTGTAATAGTATGAAAATCTTTCTTTCGAATTTTACTCATACCCAATTAAAATTATTTTTAGTTCATATTTCATCCTAGTCAATTAGATCGGATTCGGGACGCTATAGGATTTAATTGCTAGCAGAGCGAATCCACGAGGAAACAACATCCAAGCTCATAATTTCCTAAAATATGCTGGTTTTGTCCCGTTCTCGTTGGTCCTTCCCGCCGGATTATGGAACCGGGTGGTGCTAACAACGATTTGTTGACCAGTTCTATACATATAATCCGTTATTAAGTACAACCATTAGCTAGTAGTTAATAATTAACCAAGATTTGGAACTATGGAATATCCTCAATAATCCTTTTTTTCCCCTGTGAAGGCAAATGGCATATAACCATATTGCAAACTCTCTCAATCTCCATTTTCCGAGCAAGAAGAAAAGCTGTCCAAAGTTCGTCCCTTTGTATTTGCAACCATCCATCTTGTTCTTTTCCTTGTTTTCGTGATATCGACTTAATATGGGACGACTCAACTCATATTGGTGGTATTTGTTTGTTCTTCTTTGGAAATAAGTCAACTGCAATTAAGTTAGTGGAAGTGGGAGATTAATTGTTGATAGGGGTGTGCAATATGACGCGGTTTGATCCTCAACCAGTCTGGTTCAAATATCGATCCGGTCTCTTTTTCTTTCATTTCATAAATTTTGTGGGGGGCGAGAACTTAACTGTTTTACATTTGATATGATTTGGGTCCGTTTTAATGTCAATTTGATTTAGTATAAACCAAATCATTCTATGGCCTTAATTTTGGAATAGTGAGAATTCAAGTGTTTGTTTATGGTATTTCATATAAAGAAATGGATTATGAGTTGCTTGTAGAGGATTACATGAAATATGTTTCTTGTATGTTTTTTTTCAAAATTATTGTTCATATTCTCGATACCCCGAATCACACAAAAAAAAAAAGCATCACATCATCAAAACAACATAATTAGATCTAAAATGGCAAGACACAAGTGTTGAAAGGCACGAGGCAAATGTGATATCACAAATTCACAATGACCCAAATGATGTGATGGTGGTTAAGGGAGAAAATTACATGTATTTGCAATGAAGTAGTGTGGTTGAGATCAGGGGCGGAGCTACTTGGAAGGTAAGGTGGGCATTGACCCCTAGTACATTAAGGATAGTTAGATAAAATTTGAATAAGTAGTACTCGGCCAAAACATTATTTCATTTGATTATTATGTAGTCTACTGGTAGCTAATTTTGTTTTTAGTGTGAAGCACCTATGTTCAATTCACCACTACTTCACATTTTGCTTTATTTTGAGTGATTTCAATGATTTTTAGACTATACCGTAAGAAAGATAGCAAAAACATTTAGTTTTAATGTTATTTTGAGTGTTTTTTCAATGATTTCAAATAACGTTGTATACTTTTAAAATAATTATTTTTATTTAATTAATTTCGGGCCACCCGGTATCGAAATCCTAGCTCCGCCCCTGGTTGAGATGGCTTGCGCAAGAACATGGGATATCCACGCAAGAGCCAACTCCACTGCATTGCGATGATCCAACATCATTGCATATTGCTACTTATCACGTCTTCCATTAGTGAACATATTAAGCACATGAAAATGGATTACTATTTTATTCGAGAACATGTGGTGTCATCAAAGATAGTACCTCGAAAAGATCTCGACCAATCACCAGTTGGTCGTCATTTTGCATAAAGGGGATGGGAGCATAATAGTTCACCCATCTTTTGCAAACCTCGCCTTCATGGTATCTTTGGCTCAACTTGAGAAGGAGTGTTTAGTAGCAACTAGCAACAACGCAAACTCTATCCTCATTTTTAGTTGTTGGTTTGTTGGAATTGTTGTTTTTTTTTAATTAATCATGTAATTCGGTCAGTCGGTCTACAACCCAAGCTGTCTACAATGTAGTTTGTCAGAAATGGTAATTATGTATCCAATTCATCTATCAAAATATCAATTAATCCAATTTATTTAAATCCATTATCCAGTTAATTTAATCGAAATTCAATTAGTTTGATGGATCCATGGATTTATGAGCAAATTGCAAGTTAGTACCTATATTTGTGGGTAATTGCATTTTGGTACTTGGAATTTGTTATTATGACATTTTAGTACCTAAACTTTTCAAATTGTTCATATCGCTCCAATGTTTAGATGCAACTTAGATTCATCAATCCAATTTACCAATCCATTTTAATCCAATCTAAGAATCCACCGATCCATTTGAATCAAATTCATTTGCCCCCTTTAAGTTTGTGAGAAAACAAGAACTTTTGTGGTACGCCTACGAGCAGTGGCGGACCCAGAAATTTTACATAGGGGTGTCCTCTTTAAAAAAAAATAAAAAAAATCGTATATAAGAAAATACCTTACTCGTACATGTTACAAAAAGTTCATGATGTGTTTTCATATTCAGAAATAATTGTAGAATACACTTGGTGTCTACAGTGTTAAGAAATTGTCTCTATATACCCTACTAAACAATCATTCACGAACTGATCACATATTCGATTTGTAACTCATTTTTTATGTAACCCAAAGCTGAAATACTCTTTTAACACTTGCCGTACAACCATAAAATAAATACAAATTAATGGTAGCTTGAAATTAGTTTATTAACTGTTAGTATTTGAAAATAATTAGAGATAGGAATGACATTTTACTATTACACAATGTTCTAAATCGAACAACAAATGAGTTGTAGGTTAATGGAAATTATGTTTAATAATAATAATAATAATAATAATAATAGTGTTCTAGATTTGATTACCCAACCTACCACTTATATTCCCATACACAAATTTAAAAAGTGACAGTAGGATAATCGTTTATTCAAATTTCAGGGGTGTCCCTCACTGTCAATTATAATTATTTGTCCGTACGTAAATTACCACCGAAGGTTGGATAATTATTTTCTCAAAATTTAGGGGTGTCCCGGGACACCCCTAAACCCCTTGGGTCCGCCCCTGCCTATGAGTAACAAAGAAATAAATGAGAGCTTTATGGAGTATCCACGAGTAATATTATTTACATCGAATGATAACACGAATCACGTCAAAATCGTTATACGAGTCTGGTTTATATTTCCGAGTTATCAATATCTTGAAGAGATAGTCGCCCCACACCTGACTTAGAGTGAAAAACTACAGACAAGCTTCTTCACTCTCGCGTAATGAGCCCAAATCACTTGGGATAACTTGAATTCTGCAAATCACACCTACGAGATAGATTTCACATTTCAGTTAGGGGACTGAATCAAACAAATCCAAATCACTCAAAATTGTCTGTATTTCATACTTTTTTTAGGTTTAACAAATACTCTGATGACACGGTTCCGCGGGAAGGAGTTTTGAGGATTTTCATACTTTAATTTTAGTTCTCATCTCCTCGGTTTTACGGTTGGTGAGCTACAACGAATCCAGCTGCCGCGGATTTGACCTGCCTCACATCATGGACTGCTCGTTCTTGCTGCCCTTTTCCCATTCTTAATAATAAGCTTTCATGGCGCCATAACAATAAACAAATCTGCATTAAAAACCATGATCACCTTCTCCAATTTCGCTTCTCCGTGACATTGTTTTAGAAGGAGACTGGTGACCTGTCTTCGTCGAGGGAAAAAAAAGTAGTAATTCTTCTTGGGGCGCTACAAAGAATCCGGCTTTATTACATTTCGTTGATTTTGCTGTGGGAAAGGTGGAATTTTTGTTCATTTCTGTTCCCCCCTGTTTTTTTGTCCTTTCTTTCTCCTGCATCAGTGGCTATGAAGTGTTTCCATTACTTCTCGAGCAGAGAGAAAAATGGTGGAGGAGGAGGAGGGGGAGGAGGAGGGATACCGTCGCCGCCGCCAGCAGTGCTCAAATCGGTTTCAGGGAACTCGAATTCTTCTTCGGTTTCCATGTCGAATTCGACTGATCTTGACATGAGAAGATCTGGGTCGGAGTTCAATTCCCAGAACATGTCCGATTTCAGCACCGAATCGTCTGCACAGAACTCGTTCGCGGTAATGTCTCAGAGAAGACAGCAGCTGCTGCAGAGCAGTAACCTTCGCGTGTTCACATTTTCGGAGTTGAAGTCGGCCACCAAGAACTTCAGCAGATCGTTAATGGTTGGAGAAGGTGGGTTTGGCGGAGTCTATAGAGGGGTGATCAAGAGCGCGGAGGATCATGGGAAGAAGATTGACATTGCTGTCAAGCAGTTGAGCAGAAGAGGGCTCCAGGTAAAGAAGCTTTCTTTGACCTTACTTCCTTGTTCTTTTCAGTGCTGCCCCAACTTGTATGATTATAAAATGCTAAATCATTACAGGACCGAATCAAGATTATCTCAATTAGCTCACTAGAAAACAACCCGCTTCCGAAATCCAGGCATCGTTGGTTTTCTGATTTGTTCTTGCATTTTGGTTGCACACAGGGACATAAGGAATGGGTTACAGAAGTCAATGTGTTGGGCATTGTTGAACACCAAAATCTCGTCAAGCTGATCGGCTACTGTGCTGAAGACGACGAAAGGGGCATCCAGCGGCTACTGGTCTACGAGTACATGCCGAACAGAAGTGTGCAGGATCACTTAACAAGTCGGTTTCAGACGCCACTTTCCTGGGGTACAAGGATGAAAATTGCTCAGGACTCAGCCAGGGGACTTGCTTACCTCCATGAAGGAATGGATTTTCAGGTAACAGAATGTGTTTCATCTTTGGCAGAATGGGGGACACTGGAAGGTTAGTGACTGATAATCAGTTGCCAATTCCCATCTGAATGTTGATGCAGATCATTTTCAGAGATTTCAAGTCATCTAACATACTTCTGGATGAAGAATGGAATGCTAAGTTGTCAGATTTTGGGTTGGCTAGGTTGGGGCCTTCGGAGGGTTTGAGCCACGTCTCGACTGCAGTAAGTTTCAGGCTTTATACGGGAACTTGAATTCCACTCTCCATTTTACAATGTCTTGCAGAGAAATGACCTAGTGGAAACCATCTTAATATTCTTTTGATTCAGGTTGTGGGGACGATTGGGTATGCAGCTCCTGAATACATACAAACCGGGCGTCTCACAGCAAAGAGCGATGTGTGGAGCTACGGTGTTTTCCTGTATGAACTCATCACAGGCAGGCGTCCCTTGGACCGGAACAAGCCGAAGAATGAACAAAAGCTGTTGGAATGGGTGAGGCAGCACCTCTCTGATATGAGGAAATTCAGGCTGATTCTGGACCCCAAACTGGAAGGAAAGTACGATCTCAAGTCCGCCCAGAGACTCGCTGCAGTGGCCAATAGGTGCCTCATGCGACAGGCTAAAGCACGCCCCAAGATGAGTGAGGTTCTGGAGATGCTTAACAAAATCATGGATTCTGCACAACTCGGGACTAGTCCCCAACTCCCAATGAAGACGCTAAGGGATCCAGAATCTTCCAGACGAATTCCTCGTCTGAACCTCAGCATGAAAATGGGAGGCAAGGGATGGTTCTGTTGGCGAATACAGAGACCAAAGCTTCTGAGAGCATCACGAAAGGGAGTGAACTGATTGTCATCCTACTAATTTTGTTCAGCTGACATGGGTATTCTTCTCTGCTTAAGAGGTGAGGACTGTTATTGTAAAGGGTTTGTTACCAACGTTTTGGGGAGCAGCAGAAGAGTTTTTTCGTTGCTGATGTAAAAGTCTGATTACATAGCCAACTCGTCATGCCCGTTTATCATGTCAACGCTGGAATGTCTAACCCACCATAGATTCCTGAGGATACTTTTTACCAAACTCAACTCCCTCCTGCAACTACTTCGTCTGATGAATACTCTGTTCTTGCTAGAACACTTCCATAGTGGCAATCCAAATCAGACTCGGATTTCTCATTACCAATAGCCTTAACTTGATTACTTGATCTTCTTCTCCTCTTCAAAATGGGGCCGGACTCCATCATCAATTCAACATACTTCTGCCTAACTCTTGACAAAGGATGTCTCTCTATGGCTGACTCATGGCGATAAGCCTCCTTTAGAATCGCTGTACGGGTCTTGTTCCTGAAAGACAAGTAAAAAGTGTGGGGATGCCTTTCAAACGCCTTGTGCACTTTCTGGGGCAAGCCGAAATACTTCTTCAGGCACAAAAGCTTCTTTCTTTCAGCTGAATGATCTACAAACAAACAAAGCAACTCATGAAGAAACCCCACAACCCTCTTCTCTGCAATATCACTGTCTGTATCCAAATAGGAGTAATCCTCATATGGTGACACATAAGGAAGTTTTTGATACTCAATGAGCCAATCAGCTATCTTCCTCTTAAGCCTCAAACCTTTTGATGGAAAGAGAGGAAACTGTAATGACTCCATTGGCTCTCCTGAATAAACCCCTTGCTTCATGGCGTTCTTCTGAAGGACAGATAGTACTCTTCCTTGGCTCTCAACGGCTAAACCCTTCAACCCACCTTCCAAATCCACTAATCTGAAAGACCCATCATCGAATCTCTGCAGATAATCATCAGGCATACCCAAATACCATGCCATCCCTTGGATGATGTTCAAAGGTACTGCCTTTTCTTTACTCATCCAAATGAACTTCTTCAGTCTCTCCCTCAGATCCCCCTTATGATCCTCGAGAACACTCATTTCTTCTCTATCAATCTCGGCTGCTTTCTGGGTCAACCTAAACCAAGGCAAATTATGATGGGGGCCAACATATTCCTCGAAGATTGATGGGTATTGCCTGAAAAACCTAGCCACTTTGATTTTCAGATCAAATTGCAGACCTTTCTTTGACACATCAGAGATGGGGATGCAACCATTGGGGTTCCGAGCTATGACGTTCTTCAGAGAAACAATGCGCTTCAGCTCCGTGGACTTGTAGATGGGCTCGATTGAGTCGAAGTAGGGATCTTTCTTCCATTTCATAGTCACTTGAACGTAGCTCTGAGTTTGGGTGTAAGAACATTGGAGATTTGGTGGATCATTGTTAGGTAGCGGAAAGATGAGATTTTGGGAAGCTGGGGTTAGAGCTTTGATGCATTTGGACTTCCAGTTTCTTACGATCATACGGGTTGGAGAGAAAATCAGATAGGAGTCTAGAAAATCGGAGGCTAGATAGGGTTTTGGGGGGAGTTTGAAATTGGGGATGGCCGCTGGGAAAGTCGACAGCTAACTGCTGTAAGCAGATCGTCGGCGGGAAACGGAAGTTAAGTGGCGGTGATTGGTCATGGGAGTTGGGCTTTGTTTTGCACTTCATGAGAAAAATTGATCATGGGCTCATGGCGATTCGTCGTTGGCCTTGAAAAATACTCATATATACTTAACTAGTTTTTTATGAGCCGAATTTGAGCTTAGTCTTGCTCAGTATACAAGATTTACGTGATAGCTCAATTTGGTGATTTGTTGAGCTCAAGGGTGGATCTTTTCCAAATGTATGGAAAATCCATATATTCATGAAAAAAAGGCAAAATACACTTGTATAGTCAAAATTTTCACGTTTGTGCCAATAATAGCCAGATTTGAAGAAATACCACTTATAGACAGATTTTCTAGTTGTTGTATGACAAATCTAGCCATTTCCGTCAAATTCTTTAACGGTGTTAGTAACACCGTCAAATTCTTTAACGGTTCGCTGACTAGGCTCGTACACAACACACACATCAGCGCCAAATAAGCCAAAAAAGTGACACGTCATAATTTAAATTCATTTTATAATTACAAGTCAGGAATTAATTAATGAAAATAAAATAATATATAAAATAATTACTTGATTTTTTTTGTCTTCACCACATCACTTTTTCCTTTCTCTCTCCATGGTCGTTGGTAACAAAAAAAAGGGGGGAAAATTCCACAAAAAATCCCTCCTCCTGGAAGTTCTCCTCCGGCGAGAATTATCCTCTTCGACTCTTCCCAATCAACGAAAAAAATC
This sequence comes from Linum tenue, assembly GCA_946122785.1. Lineage (NCBI taxonomy): Eukaryota > Viridiplantae > Streptophyta > Magnoliopsida > Malpighiales > Linaceae > Linum > Linum tenue. The sequence goes on along the minus strand of CAMGYJ010000007.1, from coordinate 5,725,021 downwards.
TCCTCTTCCCCCAAATATATTCCACCCTTTTTCAGCCGCTCTTCAATTCCGTCCCAACCGATCCGGAACCTCAACGAAGTGTTGGCTGATTGTGGGAAATAACCAAAATACGATCTCCTGTCGCTTTCTGGTTAGATCTGAGATGCGTAGAAGGAAGTAATCGGTGGCTTCATCGTCATATTAGGCGCTCCGGGGAATATCTGCTCGTTCCAATCCCCACTCCATCACCGCTCGAGTTGGCCCCCTCGATTCTCCAATATCACCATCTAGGCAGTGCCCCGAGGGTCCAGACCCGTCGTTGCCGCCGTCGTGGAAACATCTCCGTCTTGAGAAGGCAGATCGAGAATGCTCTTCACTAGAAGCTTGAACTTGACGAACACATCGGAGCAAGGGTCGGCGACAAGAAGGAGATTCGAACAAGAAGATTGATTGGCAGATTTGGGCGTTTTTACAAGAGAAAGAAGACGATAAAGATGAGATGAGAAGAAAGGATTTTGTTTGTAGGTTGTCATCGTTTCTGGGAAGAATCTTTTTCTTGTCGTTTGATGGAGATGAAGAATTAGAGAGAACGAGAGCGGCCGTGATTTGGAAGATGGGAAGGTGAAGAGGCGGTGGAAGAGGGTAAAATACTCCGGTATCACTAAAGTTTGAGAATTGAGGCAGACATATCACTTAAGTTTGAATAGAGCGTCGGGTACCATTAAAGTCACCAAAATGTGCATCTGTCTAGTTTTCCATCCAACCCAAAATTTTAATTACTTTTTGGTACCCAAAACTCTTAAAAACATCCAAAACTATATTTCAACAAGTTTTTATCTAATATAGAAATTAAAAAACCTTCTAAACATAATATTACTAAAATGACTAATCAAAATTTTCAATAAAATAGATAAGTTAGTAAAAATAATAAACAAATATCAAGAAGAAGAATAAATATATAGAATATAATAATAAATATTTAAAATCAATATTAGAAGATCTATTTAAATCACTAATCCGATAAGAAGTACCATTAAAAATAGTTAAAATAGAATCTAATCGATCATCAATACATCAAGATCAAAGAATGATAAATAGAACATAGTTAGAAAGAATTAAACATATTACAGTAATTGAAGAAAATTTAGAACGAAAGTAACCAAGAAAATTATACAACATCCAGATGATGTACGAGAATTAAATATAACATCCTCATATTATTTATATCGATATAGAATTCATAAGATATATTTGCTTAAGCAAATTATTCGATTATTATAACACATAATGGTAATTTAAAGTACTTATAATGATAATTGATTCTACATTTCCTATTCAAAAATTGGTTTAGTATCAAAATCTTCACAAAAAAAAAAAGAGAATAATTCAATTATTAGAATACATAATAATAATTGAAAATACTTATAATAATAATTGATTTTAAATTTTCTATTCAAAAATTAATTTGGTATCAAATTTTCAAAAGAGGATACCAGTTAAATAATAAAATTGATGTTTTTCATAAGTCAAAAATGATTTTTTACAATAAGAAAAGTAGAAGGACCAATTAAGAAATTTAGAAAACAGAATATTCCAAGCATATTCTGTTAACTTTAACGGAATGCACTTAATATTAAACTTAAGTGGTACCGGGTGCACAAATAATAGAGTTCAATGGTACCCGACGCCCTATTCAAAATTAAATGGTATGCGTGCCCCAATTCTGAAACTTAAGTGGTATCCGATGTATTTTACCCCCGTGGAAGACGACTGGAATTATTGCTCTTTTTTTATGAATTTATTGCTTTTTTATAATTTTCATTTAATTTAATTAAAATTTAAAAATAAAACAGTAACTATTTTCCACCTGTCATTATTTTCCAATAAAATATGCCACGTCAATCGTTGCTGTTAGTCCAATCACCCTGTTAGATAACACCGTTAAAGTATTGGACGGAAGTGGCTATAAGTGGTATTTCTGCAAATCTGGCTATTATTGGCACAAACGTGAAAGTTTTGGTTATACAAGTGTATTTTGCCTAAAAAAAATTCATATCAGTATCCAATTGATATAACTTTTGAGCGTTTTATTTAATATGACAAGAAAAGGATTGTTTTGATAGATACTGATATTTTAAAAATCTGCACCTAACTGATCAACTTTGTGCTACTAGTATGCTCTAGAATGTCTTATTCATTCTTCTTCACTATGAAAATAATATCTCATAAATTACGTCAATCAACATCCATATTTTACAACATTACGTAACATCCAGAAGGACGGTATGAATGGATTTTCCCCGAACCACATACATGTTTGTTGGTTTTGATATGTAATAGAAACCAAGTAGCCAGACATTCTCAGTACTAAAAAGATTTGTATTATACACTAATACTGACTATAAGGCGCATCGGCTGTTATGTACAATCCGGTTCATATGTACACAAAATTGAGAGGGACTCCCCTGTATGGAGATGAAAGAGAGCAAGTAATTCTTTGTATCATATACAATGGAATTTTATCAAGCATCTGTCAAGAACCAACAGCAGCAACATTCAGGGATGGAAGCTTATGCCCCAAGAAAAAAGCTGCGACCCCTTGGCCAAAGCATATATGTAAATTCATTGCCCATTTTCTAATTGGAGAGAGGCTGCTTCCACCATTTCTTCTTCTTATTTTCCTCAGCCAAGAACGACTCTGTAGAGAAATCAAAGTTCAGACAGGGAAAGAAGCATAATTTTTCTAGCATTCTCTAAACAACTATTTCATATCATTCGACATGTTAAAAAAACGAATGAAGAGAACTTTCATATCGCTTGCGAAAGGGTAAAGGGGAAACATCTCTCACCTCCTTCAGGGTATATTGAATTGTAATGCACCTCTGCCCAGAAGCTCAAGAATATAACTGCAGAAAAGGAAAGAAAGAAAAAAAAGATAAAGCCATCTTAGCTTAGTGAAGAAGCAGTTTCAGAGCAGGGATATGGATCTACTACATTCATCATATGCAGAATTCTGTGATTAAAGCGTTTGGACTTCTCAACATGGGGCCAATCTAAGAGCAAATCGAAGACTCAGGATTGTCTTTCCGAAATTCTTACTGCGTTTGGACTTCTCAACATGGGGCGCGATCTCAATATAACATGTGTCCTTGAAAGAGGTAAGCACAAATATCTTCACTCCATACTGCAATTCATTGAGAAAAGATCTATTAGCCAACTGATTCCAAGTAATAAAGGATAAAAAAGATATCTCCTGTGGATCCTGGATTCCTGCAGAACCCTATATTGAAGTGATGGAAACTCAAGAAACTGACTAAGCAAACAACAGAAGGAACATACTGAATCTGCAGCAGCTTGTAGCGTGACATGATCACCCCATTCACCAGGCCTATAGTTAATCAATAAAAAAGCAAATAATTGTAAGCATGAATGGTTGATTGACGAAAAAGATTTATCAAGACAAGCATTACAAGGAAGTAAGCATACTTGCACATGTTGTTCAGATAGTCGCTGTAAGGCATAGGAACATACCCCTCGTACATTTCAGGGCAAGACCTTAGCTGGTCATGAAAACAAGGTCAATAGCATCAGGCATAGAAGTGGCTAGAAGGAGAGGGAACGATACAGGAAAACACAATCACACTAGCTCACCTGATCAACCACTTGCTGCCTGACAACTTTGTGGTGCTCAGTAGAGCGATATAGTTGGTCTGATAAAGCACGAAACTGAAAATCCATAATGTTAATGAGACCTCTGGACTTTGACTACTTGGGGGTTGAAATTTTGTTTAAATATATAGCTTTTCACTATGAATACAAGGGATCCAACCTGACAATTACCGTCTCCTTGAACCTTATTCTCGATGAGAGAATATACCTTCAACCTTGAAAAGGGAAAGCAACAATGTCAGAGACTTGCTCAGCAAGCAAGGTCTTCTACAGGGCAAGAACCAAGAGCCTCCCCCGCATGACGCGTCAGGCATAACATAACAACAATTATTCCTGGTCAACAAATGGCCTAGTACAGGGGTTGATAACAGAAACATAAAGCGTTTGCATGTTCCAGTTACAACAAAACCTTGAGAGCATAATTCAGTTCATCATCTTTTCTCATGTGCAGGCAAATACTTCTCTTAACACACAAGCATCCAACTCTAACAGATGCACTAAATTGCAAAGCTATAACTTAGGCAACGCTGACCTGTCTAGGAGTCTCTGATGATCTGAAACCTCTTCATCCAGTGTTGGTATTTCTCCATTAATCTTAGGTAAATGCTGCACATAAACAGATATTTAACTAGAATCCTACTGGAAGATTTGCAAAGCAAGCATTCTGGATATCTTCTTTATTTACAATTGAATCAACAATGACATACATTAAACAGATTCCGAGAAGGGGTGTTCATACTACCAAAGTAAGCGGATGCAAGGACAAAATACTAGGACGGACCAATGTGAATCATAAAAATGATCATATTTTTTTTGTATACATATTTGGAGAAGATAAAATTATGAAACAAAAAAATAAAAATGTTTTGACATTCATTATATTTCTGCAGTCAAAATAGTTATGTTCTTCACCTAGAATAACATGAGTTACTTCATAAACATTATGCTTACAGGAACAGGAACCATCTTCTCATTGATCCTTTTGCCCACTTCACCATCAAGGGTATACTCATCCGCTATGTTTAAATCAAATGGCTCGTCTTCCACACTAGGATGCTTAGCTTCCTGGAAAGATGAAGAAACTGATATGGGCACTTCATCACCATCTTCTACTTTTTTATCACTAAAGCCATCTGCTTCCTTTTGTGTGCAGTGGGCAACCCCCTTTCTATCAGGTTTATCATTAACGCCCATTCTCTGGCCAATCTCATGATCTACAAGTAGAGCATAATATTACTAACATTTCAGTGAAGACAAATTATTAAGGATCAGGAGACTTAATAACTAGAAAAAAATCATATGGAAAACCTACTCCAAAATTCTTACCAATTCCTGAAGGACTAAACCAGTCCTGTGAAACAATGGACTCTCGTCCATTGCCAAGTCGACCAGACGCTTCAGCAGCTGCTACACGAGAGAACTCTTCCTGCAGAGCACGTGCAATAACTGCATCGCTCTCTACATTGTTGCTATATGCCGGTTTGTTATAGCCCTCCCTTACATAATCAACTTGGCTTTGGTCTGCTTCATACCGAGTAACACCACTACACGAACCATCCTTGCGAACTCCAAAGACACCTATCAGATTGTGAAGGCCCCACCGAACAACATCAGGATCTTGTTCATGAACGATCATATCTTCAAAAAGTAAGGCAAGAAACCTTTGTCTCCTTTTCTTCCCCCAAAATAAGAAAACCCCAAGGATGAGGTAAAGCCTGTCAAGAAGCCAGAGTTAAAAACTTGGAACAGCCGAAGTACCAAAACAGAAAGAAAGTCCCAACACTGCCATAACACAAAAGGAGTGAAACATGATTTCTTTTCTTTAGTCTTTACACTAAAGGAAGAAGCTGAGTTCAAAGGGAACCTAGATCAATGGTCCTAAAATCAAATAAAACAACAACCAAATCCTCCAAAGTTGAGAACGTTATAATCAAACTGGTCACAAAAGCCTTCCTCCTCCACCAAACTCCACAGAACCGAGTCCTACCTTCTCAGCTATTGAAACCCTAAAGCCCCTGAACTCGGAGCTCCTTAAACCCTTGAACGAAATCCGTGCACAACCCAGAAATCAACACACCACCGTCCAAAAACCCAAGTGCCAAATCGGACTGACAAGCATTGCAAAACCCACAAGTAAAAGATAAAACGATTACCTATGACGTGAGAAGCATACAAGAGGAGAGAATCTACTAAAGGCCTTTTTCTGGTTATCAGAAGCGTACCAATAAAAGGGCATAAGCGGAAGTTGGATTGGCGCCAAAGAAAAGAAACTCCAAGCCGTAACGGAACCGAGATGGCAACTGAAAGATCGTCTAAATGGCTGGCGGAAGTTATGAGATCGAGGACGAGTGTCTTTCTATTTGATTACTTTTTTCTTGTTCTTCAAGTTATATCTATCTAATCCGGCGAAAAATATACAATACACAAATATAGAAAGAGAACCTTTGTGGTGGTAGGGCCCAGAAGGCCAGTTTATCTGTACCACGTCGTCAGGACGTCGCCGGCGGCGGCGGCTTCTGTTCCGATTGCTGAAACGTGAAGTGGAGAATTTCTTTATTCCGTTGCCTGACTGACAGACGTTTATTTTCAAGAACGGGGCAAGGCAATAAATAGTTTAGTTTAATGTATAGTTTCCTTTTCTGGAACTATTTGTGAAGATGAGGATTAGGTGGAAGATAATATACTTTCGTCCACATGCACGTCATATAAAATTCTTCCTTGAAAAGGATATCCTTTTATACAATCAACAATTAGTCAAGAAAATTTATAAAAAAAGAGTAGATCCCAGGTTAAATTTAGACGTTTGTTTCAACCACGAAATCATATTGACTAGCAATGGAGAGGGGGTAACCAAGGCGCGGCGCAACTAGAGTTAGGCCGAGGTAACTTGTGTGAGCGCAAGAAACGTTCGAGTAACCTCGAGTGGACCAGTGTTACCCTGAGTGGCCCGTCTTACTTGGAGCACACGTGTGTTGGCTTGAGATGGCTAGTATGTTGTGCATAAACCGTCCACTGAACAACTAGCGCGAGCTCGAGGTCCCGAGTGTTGGCATTGAGTAATGTTGGATAATGGTGGCAGGACTTAGGAGCATGATAAGGTGAAATATAAGGTAGCATAACCTTAAATGATGAAATGAAGGGGGAACAACATAAAATAACCCTACCTTGAAACAAATGCTGCCTCAAACTATCATAAATAGAATGAACATTTCTTTCCACTCCACCAGGCCAAAAGAAACTACATTCCTTCACCTCCTCCTTCCTCCCTTCTTTACACTCAAAAAGACTAGGGTCTTCATTTCTACATTATTTGTAAACAGAACTGGGGGATGACTCACTCACTATATACCTATTGAGAAGTCCCTGCATCTCTCTCCCATTTCTCAAGCTCTCTGTCTCAAATCATAAATTCAACATTCTCTGCTTCAGGAGCTCAAGAATATACACTGTAAAAATTATTTCCAATGGAAAGGCATCCTTGATTCTTATTCTGCCGAGCCCCTGCTAAAAACTGTTATCTCTCTTATTTACAAATGTCTTCTATGCAGAAGAAAAATTACCAACATAATGATGCTATATATATGACGACGACGATGATGATATATGCGATATCGAGAAAAATCGATCACTTCCCGTGTTAGCTGCTGTACTGTACAGATGTGCTGTGCCTTCCAGTTCTCCGATCTTATTTAAGCAGTGTTGGTGGTGAAGAATTATTGTTATTTTTTTGCCTTCTCTAGATTCCCCCAGCGAGTTGTTATGTGGAGACCGAGGCTGATAATCCTATGCGCCTCTCTGCAAATGGATCAAGAGCGATGAACAGGAGATAATAGCGAAAGAAGAATAATTTACTTCACAGTCACCAGGGGGAGGAAAGAAAGAAAGTAGTAAGCATTCCATCTTACCTCCAGTTGTGATGAGCTTCTCAACACGGGAAACAATGTGCTTTCCATATGTGTACCTCTTCAAGGCGTTCAAATGGACCTTGATTCGAGAAAGGATTAACTCGAGGCTCTGATCATCACACGTCTCCAGAACCTTTTGGACAACGTAGTTCCCAAATGGGTCTTTCATCATGGCCTGCATTTTTCATAACCGGCAGAAAAGGTTTTCAAAATCCCCACAAGCAAAATTCCTGCACCCGCATTCAACTGAGAAGTAACCACCCAATTGCTTTTCACATGTCTATGGATAGTTAGCACCTAAGAATGGCACACTGTAAAATACCAAATATATAGTTTTGTGTAGTTGTTAAAAAGCATTTACTGAGTGTGGGAGGAAATGGACCTGCAAAGGCTCGTTTTCATCGGTTGAACCAAGCATCTCATTCACCAAAATTTGGCGCTCCTCGGGACCACCAAAAGTTAAGCACTTTTCCACTACGTTGGAAGCAAATTTCTGTTGACTCATTTTCACAATTTGTCCTGCAAGCTTGTTGATGATGGCTGATCTTTCGTGTGGTTTACCATGTTCAAGGACGTGCTAATAAGAACCAATCGGCATGAAGGTCAGGGACGGTAATGACAATGTACAACTAGGAATTGCAATAAACACGTTCGCCAGTTTGCATGAGTTACATGCATCAGGATATCTGCTAAGTTAGTAATAATTAGGCTGACAAAACGAAAGAAGGAAATTCATTCAAGACGAATCCATAAAAACACCAGCTAAAATTATGGACTCCTATGAACCAAGAATGAGCCTTTCCATGTTATAAAAAAAAAACAAAAAAAATGAGCCTTTCCTCCTTGACATAAGAGAGACCATGCATATCAGAGAGGCGACAGCGGTACCTGAATAACATAATTTCCATATTGATCTTGTGCTAAGGTGCATACTGATTGCATGACTTCGTCCATAATAACTTGCTGTGTATTCTCGTCCTTACAGTGCTCTAGTACCCGCTGTTGCACATAAAAGAAAAAGACCAACATAGGAATCAACAATCAATACAATAACGGAGGACAGGTGAGGGGGGACATGAGCTTAAAAGCTTAATGAACAAAAAAGGCGATCTTAACCTGAATCACACGACAGCCGTAAGGATGAGTTGAAAGCGCCACAACTTGTCCATAAAACGAGGAGATGATAAACTGAATTTTGTCTTCAGCGACACATTCTATACACTTCTGGATAACATGATTACCATTCTGATCACGAACACATTTCATGACTGAACCATCAAGCTCGGCCACCATTTCAGTCTGCCGACCCATGTCGACCACTTCCAATGCCTGTTGTCAATGTTGAAACATTACTACTTGGCAGTTAATAAACAGATGATCGTATCAGTAGTTTGCATCAGAAATTAGACTACAGTAAACTAACTTTCAACTGTACAATTCTGCTAATTCGCTCAGAATCACAGAGCATATAGAATGAAGCATCTAGGAAGTAGAAGAAAACCTATGGTCATAGCCACCATATGTTGGTAAATTATCTTATATGCATAATATGAGTTTCAGTCAACATATTTCTTAGGTTTAAACCCCCCAAGAATTAATTAAAATGCATTGATCACATGAAACACAAACCACAACAGACAAAAAAGTCAAGGTCAACCAACTAGCGGTTCAAGCAACACCAGATTCAGGACAATTCCAACTGGAAAGAAATATTGACAGACCAAACTAGATAGAGTTGTAAACCAACACACATAAACAAGGCTCACAGAGCTGATATTCACATAGGACAGATGGAGTTCCAAGGGAATGCATGGTTTTCGAACTAATGAAACTTTTAGAGAGAGTGTAAAATCTTCAAATGGGTGTGATTAGGAGAAGAATGCGCAGACACATGCACAGATATATGTTGTGCAACACATGTTCAAATATTCATGACACAAGTTCGTACCTTCTGGATTACCCTGCATCCATACATCTGGAGGCTGAGAGGTAAGACATGACCAGTGAGCTTGTTAGCCAACTCCATCCTTTGGCCTTCAGTTCCATGCTCAAAGAACTGCACACGAAAATGATTTGGTAACTAATTATGCTAACTGTATGGAAATTCACTGGGTTTTCTTGTGCAAAGGCACATACTTTCTGAATAACATAATTCCCGAAGACATCCGTCATTAAGGTACGAGCATGAGGGATGATCTCAGGAAATATCTTGTCCTTCTCTTCACTTGTAGCAGTTTCTAGTTTCTGCTGAATAAACCGACTGCCATACTGATCCGTACTGCATGTTACAAGGGGAAAGATTACATATGATATTTCCAATGCTGCTGAAGCAAACCAAATTCCGGATAAAGCTTCTAAAGCACATACCTGAATTCAACAACGTGACCCACAATATCTAAGAGTTCAAAGGACCTGGTCTTGTTGCTCTTAAACTCGTCAAGTAAAGATGAGCCGTATCTTCTTTCACCAGTCCCACCAATATCAGAATGCCATGAGCCAATAGAACCTCCCATTGAGCTTCTCATCATGGAAGCAAAGTGTGCAACTCGCTCATTATGAAGATTTCCTGATGCAACAGAAGGAAGCACAGAATTCCCCATTGAGTTTGCAGGATATGGTACCCCAAGACCGTATGATGGATTCCTATAGTATGCTTGATTCAAAGTGCCAGCCTTACGAGAAAGTGGCAGATCATATTCTTGCTGCTGTTGAGCAAGCATCAGCTCAAGGTATGCTCTCTGAATATCATTAAGGTCTCCATGTGACTTGCCTAAATAATTTCTAAACTGAGGACCACTTGAACCAGCTGATGTATGGTTTGAATAATCCGGTGATCTACGCATGTACTGAGCATAATGAAGATCCGTAGAGGGAGAATGAAGATCAGACCCTACTTGATTCCCCAGTCTATTCAAACTTTGTGCAATTGTACTACCATCTAGCGCTGAACCTAAAGCAGAGAAAAGAAACAAGAAACTATTTAGAAAGAACCGCCTTTACGTGTAATGGTATAGACTTAATATATAATGATTTTATAAAGCAAGAGGAAAATAAATAATAAATCAAATGAACTGCCAAATTCTTACTTGGAATATTCATATTTTGATATCGAAAATCTGCACCTTCCAAGCTTCCAAGGCCTGAGGAACTTACGGTCGAGTGAAGATTTGCAGAGGAAGAAGTTCTTTTAGGAATGCGAACTTCTCCATTCGAGTTAACAAAAGAACCATCGAAATTCGAGAGGACTCCTATTTTACTAGCCATATTAATATAATCAGAAGATAATGGGAAATTCTCAGAATGCTGTAAACTTCGATTTTGACCATTGGACATATCTCCAGCTTGCCTATCAAGTTGAGTCCGGCCTTGTAAAACACTATCTTGATCTGTATGTCTAGAATGTGAGAGCCCTAAACCAGATAGTGCAGCTGTAATTTCACCTAAATCACTCAAGCCAGTCGAATGGCCATTCGGTACACTTGAACCAACAGCAGAAATATTCTTCTCAACCGGGCTAACTCTGTTTCCAGCAGGAGGAAGACCGGGAGTAGGGGGTCTCCCACCCAACAGCCTCTGTTCAGGGGTTGTGCTTCTTGATAATGATGCACCCACGGCAGATGCAAAAGAAGGAGAAACACTAGTACCAGGGCTTTGAAGCCCGCCAAATCCAGGAGGAGGTGTTCCTGCTTTCCTACGGTCTATTGACTCCATTCCATTTGTCAACCCAGCTGCAATGGGATCAGATAACACAGTTGTATTGACAAGATCACCAAAAGCACTATGACTTGCAGGTCGTGACAAATGGCCTGACATGGAAGGAGACTGATCGAGTCCTTCCTACAAAAACATAACTACATCAGTTTCACTCGTCGAAAAGCAAAAACACTTGTAAAGAAACGCATACATTTTTAAGTGAAAAACACATAAAAATTATCAAAATGCGGCAACAACCTTTAAGTCTGTGCTAGTAGCCACAAGGACATAGCTATAACTTATAAAGAAACTTATATTGACAAAAAAAAAATTATAGCAAGTATGAGAAGATGTATCAAAATACAAAGAACGGCTCCATAGGGGGATCATTATAATATATAACTAATGAAACAAGAATTTGGTTTCATTACCTGCAGAATGTCAGCAAAGCTTTTCCTCCTTGTCCCAATCCCAGAGCCCTGCAATCCAGTTAGACCATCTGAGTTGTTGTCTGGCCATACACCCGCAGTTTGTCTGCTGAAATTGGTTCTATTAGCATTTCTTAGTTCCATTAATTCCTTCTCAGCATTCTGTGCAGAAAGTCCTGGCTGCATAGAGAACAAAGATGAACTATCCCCATCACCAACCAGATTGTTCTTCCTCAGGTCTCCAATGCCTCCAAAGGAAGACCCGGCAGCCTGAAACCGTTGTGCAGCACGCCAATCCTCTTTCGATAACAAGGGAGGTGGTAGTCTAGGATTTATGTTATCATTAGAATAATAATATGAAAGATATGCTGGGTGCAACCTGATTTCATCTTCTGTCATCAGCGCATTATTACTAGTGCTGCTACTATTGCCAAAACCATTATTATTAATGCCATTAATATTGGAGTTCTGAAAAAGACTCCCCACAGCACGTAACGATCCCTCAACTGTCGGTGGTGCACTCCCGCTCCTATACATATTAAGATCCCTCTCTCGATCAACCATGCGTTGATTATTCCGCTGAGCCCGAAGCATGAGGTTTAGTTCACTCTGTAATCGTTGCTCCAAACTCACATTGGAGTCTTGTAGACGATCATCCAGGATTGGCAGCATATCTATGTTGCTCCCACTGGCCATCTCCAGCAATCAAAGGTTTTGGGTACCTATAGTTAATGGCTGAGAACAGCAACACCACCCAAAGCTTAGAACAGGACGACATAAACCAAGATTCTCAATACAAAAACACCTTGGTTTATGAAATTTAATCAATGCAAGGAGATTCATTTACGAGTGGAAAAGAAGAAGAAAACCAAGAACCCAAGAATCATGACAATACATCTCTGAAGTATCAGGAACTTAAATCACAAATTCAAGCTGGCAGAATTTATTGAAGTTGGAAGTTGAACAACAGTCACTCAGTGACAAGGCAGCAAAAGTCGGACAAGGAGCACAGAATTCAGGCTCAAATTCACTTTTTTGCAGAGGGTAACCAACAAACATATCAAAAGAGAAGGAAAAACTCCCACATGATCAAACAACACTTTTGACAAATTCTCCCACCACATTTTCCTGCGCTTTCTCAGCAACCAAACAAACCCATTTTACCACAGTATCACACGAGCACATCAAAAACCGAAACTTGGAAACAAAATAACAAATACCTTCTTTGCTTACGCCCAGAATCGCCGCACCAAACTGAACCCAGAAAGGAAAGGAAAGAACTGTCAATCAATCCATCACTAATCCCTTCCTCTTGAACCGGAACCCCTCAATGGCGACAAAAAGAATCAAATTCAATAACAATAAATATTCCTGAAACAGAATAATTTTTATACCAACAGTTAACTAATCCACAAGATTTAGGTGTGAGAAAACCACACGACACCAAATCACGTAGAGAGGGATTGAGCGAGACTTACAAAGGGGGAAAGGGAGAAAGAGACGGGTGGAAGACGACGCAGTGTGTAGGGGAACAATGCAGGCAACTGTGTGATCGATAAGTATTAAGGGAAATTTTGTTTTGTAATTAAGAAAGGAACTAATTAGGAGGAAGGAGGAAGAAGAAGGAGATTTACACATGAGACAACCAAAAAAACAGAGCAGAGGTAGGAGGAGATTCTTGGACACGGTCGCCTATTTTTTTTCCCTTAGTTAATTACTCAACTAACATTATTATATTTTTAAACAGATTAAAATTCCATTTTAGTGAAAACCCCGTTTAAAGAAATTGATAATAATAGAGAGAATAAAAGGCAGGAGACCTCTGCGCCGTTGGATGGGAATTGGGAGGAAACACACTTTTGCTACGATGATTTAGCAAGTCATCATGATTTTGAGAAAACTGTCGAGCTCTTTTGTTAAATGATCGATCATACGATACACTTGTTAGTTTGCAATATCATTACAAAAAAAAATAACAGTCAACAAAAAGGTTATCGATTGGTCATTATCTTATTAGTGTTGGAACAATATTATACTATTAGAAGGGTTTGAGTATTGCACATCACTCCACCGTTGCAAAAGAAAATAACAGTGGTTGGACAACATATGTGTGTTGATTAATGTCTTCACTTGAAAGTAGTCGACCGCTATAGTAAATCCATGTTGATGTGTGCATCTACTTTTTCAATTCGATTGATATGCATACCAAGAGGTTGATCTATTCCACGAAATGTCGACTAGTTGGTTCTCCAACCGAACATAATATTTCATAATACAAAGCCAGGCATTCTTGTTAAGGTAGATACTTCCCCCCTGAATTCGATCGACCTGTGGAAGCAATCGATGGATTGTTGTTTTCCTTAGTAATGGTGGAGTTCAGTTGTAGGTGTGTCAGTGAATCACTTTCCCTTGATCGATACCAGGTAATATCTGGTTCAACCGGCCGACACTGTACCCACCGATAACTATAGTAATTAGGATAAACGGACACAAAACTTTACATTTTTGTACCAAACAGTCACAACACTTCATTTTCTGAAGGGTATAATTGTAATTCAGGGAAGCTTGGTATTTATCTTGGTTTTGCTCCCCTCCATGCAGCAACGTTGCTCTGTTATCCTATACAGACTGCAGAACCTTAACCTTGGCAATTCTACTGAAAAAAACTCTGATGCAAACTGAGAAGAAAAAAAAAAGCACCAAACTTGCAATTGCAACGCAAAATTCAATGGGAATAATGCTATTTGGGTTTTACACACTCAAAATTGCCCAAATTTAAAAATACAAAACAACTCTTCTCCTCCCTCACATAACCTAAACCTCCTCTAACAAAAAGTAGAAACTGGGAGAAAAAAAAACCTCTAGCCGCTCAAATTGGCAACGATACTGGACAAGGTAGAGTAAGTCCCAAAAGCTGATGCCACTAACCCAACTGTAATTATCAATCCACACAGCGCAACCTACAAAAGGAACCACACAGCATTTCTTGCATTGAGTTCAAAAGTAGGCAACATCAATGGGATTTCTATTCCATGCATTTTTCTAGAGTTTCAAGAACAGGAACATTCGATTTGCAGCAGCAGAAGAAAGGGAATCCGAACCTGGAACGGAGTAACCTTTTTCCTCACGATGCTCAGGAAGCAAGCACAAGGAAGTATCAAAGTCTGCCACATCATTCAGACAAGAGTGTGTATTAAGATTGTCCAAAGCCTTGAGATGTGGAAGAAAGAATGGTACTCTTAACAGAAGTAACATGGCAGCAAGAAACTAACCACAAACATTGTGAGCAATGATCCGATCAACGACATCACCAGTCCTGAACCAGAAAGGAAGAAGAGACTCAATCGATCAGCTTACATGTTCATAAATCCGTAAGAACGTGAGCATGAAAGATTGACAGAGAGAGAGAGAGAGAGAGGTGGCTGACCAAAGAAGGGGACAGAGAGACCGACGAGCAAAGTTGAGAGGACCAACAATGTCCTAATCCCCATCCCATACACATACGACTTGTTCAGGTTTGATGGCAGCAACTCCTCCAGACACAACGCCACTGGCATCATCGTCAGTGCATACTTGGTGAAAGGGTTGACGACGGTTGTCCACACCGCGATCTTAGAGGCAACGAGGTCCTTGGGCAAGTTGAGAGTGAACTGAGATGCTGTGGCCTGTCCAAACATCGTGTACCCCATCACTGCAACTCCCATGTACAGCATTGTACAGATCACAAAGCTGCTCATTTTTTACAAACAAACACTCGAGAAATTCAAAACCCATCATTAAGAAACAAGAAGGGAACTTTCAGCAAGCAAGCAAGAGGGAAGTTAGTTCATGTGATGGAGTCTGTATTTACCAGACCAAGAGAACTATAGGGTATTGGTGTGGCCTTGCCATGGAAGTGTAGATGTTTGGGAAGACGGCATGCCCTGAGTAACAATAGCCATAGAGACCAAGAGCCACAGGAAGCGTCCCCATGTTGATAACCGAGCCTTTGCTGTGGACGCTGACTTGATCAACTAGGCCAACCCAGAACAGGCACAGAACCACTAGAACTGATGCAATAACTCCACCAGCTGCCACAGAAAAAGTTCAACAGTTGAAAGCTTGGAACTTTGAAGGGTAAATTTATGTCTTTTGTAAAGTTAGTTAGTTACCAGAGATGTAGCTGAGAACCCTGAGGTCTCTGAGCCAGACGGTGGGGAGGACAGCAAGGGTTGTCAATAAAGCAAACAGGTGGTGTGCATCCATGTCCATCCCAAGCAAGCTCAGGTGTGCATTTGGGAACAGCGAGGACAAGTTGTCGCTCTCCAATATGATGTACTCAACGCAGCAAGCCTGTGAAAGACACAATGAACACCACCATTTGCTATAGAATCAACGCCATTGTGCCCCCCAGGAAACATTAGATTCAGAACCCACTAGGGGAAGATGAGATAAAGCACTTACATATAGCTCCACGTACAGTATGACCTGTGCAGCAATGACAATATAAGGGTCAGCCCATTTTAGAGATAATCATCGTCAATCAGCTATAACTTAATGGGGGAACTCACGGAGATGGCAATGCGGCCAGGGGTGCCGAATGCGGCATGGCCGATGTCAGGGTAAGTCTCGAGTCCAGGCTCACTGTCGAGGCAGTAGCGCAAGAGCATCCCAGTGTAGAAGGAGAGGAGGCCGAATACGATGAGGATGGAGAGCCCCGCCCACCCTCCTTCCTTGGCTGCATATGGCGTCGACAGTATCCCAACCCCACACAGCACGTTCAGCCCTGCAATTGTTCAAATCCATCGTTTCAATTGTTCATCTTCCCACACCATCAAAACCATATAACTTGTCAGGTTGTTTGATTTGGGTAAAGCTGCAAATCTGCCGAGTCGTGTCGAGTCAAGGTGAGTTTTGTCTTTAACTTGAGTTCGGTTCGTTAATAAACAAAATCAAGTTTGTATTAATTCGATCTCGACAAGCCACCAAAATGAGTAGCCTTGCGAGACTCGCGAGCTCAACACGACTCATCTCAAACTCGACTCATCGATAAATTAGTCGAGTTTCGAACGAGCATATCTTTTGCACCCCTGATTTTGGCCTTTTGGGTGTCTTGATTTCGCTCTCTGATCATGTGCACCATGTGCTTTGCAACAGCAGCAACATGCAGTTGAGACAAGATAATGCTGCCCCTGCCTTCCATCTGACAAATTAACTATCCGATTCAAGCCAGGCAAGTGGCACCGCAGGATTCATATCATGAGACGCGATTCTCGTTTAAGACAAGGTTCTTTATCATTTACGTTACTATTCAATTTGTCACAACAAGAAGCAAAGAAACAAAAGAGATGTCGCCATTTCAAAAGCAAGTTCCTGGTTAAGTGAATTGAAGCTTTAATTAATTGGATAAGGGGCATGTTAGCTACTAGGTTGCTTACCATTGAGCACGGCTTGACCAAAGGAGCTCTGACGAGAGATGGGGAGTTCGTCGTGGCCATGGGCAATCATAGAGAAAGGCTTGCCATCGTCTTTTCTGATGGAAGATCTCCGCCGCGGGATCGGCGGCGGGAGCAGCGCCAGAGAACTCTTCCTCTTCGGCTCATCTTCTTTCTCCAACAGAGGCGCTGTCACCGCCGTCGCCGCCGCCGGGGTAGAAAATGATTCCGGGGTGTGCCTTCTTATCAGTGAAGATGACAGGAACGAGCTTCCCAGCCTCGTCAGAGATGGCGTGTTGAGGAAATTGATCGCCGGAGATGGCACGCTGCTGTATAGATCGATTGACTGCCTGCCAAAACCAAGGATTCAAACAGAAGAAGGAAAAAAACAGAGTGCCCTGTTTTCCCCTCTCTGGAATTTAACCTAATAGAAGAGCAAAAGAACAGGGGAGAAACAGAGGATGATATTAATGTGCAAACCTGTAACTTTGAGGCCATTGAGAAATGTAAGAGCCGGTTTTGCTCTGTTGCCGGTTGTTATCGGCCGTGGACTCGTCGGAATCCGATAGGTTTCCGACGTCTTCTTCTTCTTCCCCTTCGACATCTCTGCTGTAGTCTTTGTCGTCCTCTTCATCGCTGTCTATGTAAAAACTCTGTTCCGACACAGAATTCTTCATCTTTTTTCTTTCTTTTCCTCTGCTTCTTCTCTCTTACTCCCCGTCCCAGTTTCTGCTTTTATATATGAACGAATCCCTGAAAAGCGAAAAGGGGAGGAAGTAAAGCAAAGGAAAAGGAAAACCCAGTTGATGATTCGCGAATATTTCAATGACCCACAACGTAAAGATTCGATCTTTCCCGACGAGGAATCAAATGGTCGAGGTTTGGGGAAACAATTCTTGGATAAGGGAAGTGAACAGAGGGGGGAAACAGAGGAAGGAAATCTACCAGAAGTGCTTGAAAAAGTGCGGGTTTCGAGGGGCTGGGGAATGGCTTAAAAATGGAAATTCAACTCGGCTTCTAAAAATCTTGGAAGAGAATCGAGAGTGAGATGGATGGTAGGTCTGCGATTAATGACAAGAGTAATAATAAGAATGTAGTAAATTTTGTGGAAAGTACCGATAAGACAGAAATTGGAAGGCTAAAAACAGAGACGGCAATGGAGGAGCTCTGGTAGGCTCAGAGTTTTAAGGGGATTCTCTCTGTTGAATTGTTCAAGAAAGCTGCAAGTCACTGTAACTAGCTTCCACACTGACACACTTGCTCTGTTTCGTCTCTGTCTCTGGGGCACCAAAATAAAAAGTAACACAGAAAGTTGCAGCCTTTTTTTCCTGCAAATTTTCCCTGCGACCAAACAGGAAAAGGCTCAAGATTCTCGGAGCGTTACACTTACGAGTAGGAGCTTCGACGCTGGAAAAAATTTCTTCAGGAAATCGAGAGTTCTTGAATCTGGAGGAGACTGCTGCAGACACTCGTAAAACAGGGGAGGAGGAGCAGCCCCTGTTTCGGAATTCTCAGGACGCGGCGCGAACAGCTCCTTCTCTTTTTCTAATCAACGAATTAATGTGTTACTGAATTTAGTTTTAAGTTCTCCACTCCCATTACAATTAAAACTTCTACACGATACAAGTTTTTGCATTCGAATTTCAATATTTGGCATTTTTCTCTCCGTTTTCCATATACAGCTTAGAAAACATAGAAACACAGTTGAAACGTACGGACGTGACGAAAAATAAGGATGTGGCTTTTCGTGTAACTAGGTGGACAACTATGTTTATCGAAAGATAAATCGAATCCAAAATATCAATTGTTTGACAAAAATACTTTGAAGTAACTAAAAAGCTTACAACAAATCATTCATAGATGTACATTTGGTCTAATCGTTGGTATTTGTCCGTGGATCCTAATGACTATGATTATTTATCTGTATCAATTAATAGAATCAACTGTATAATATGATACTCATGATTAATTATGATCAATAGGATATGCTAATTATCGAGCTTGAAATTATTGTTGAAGATTGAATTGATTAATAACGAGTTAACGACAACTCATGTTACATTTGAGTTGTCAAGTTACATCCTAATTGGGTGAAAGTGAAACACAATGAATAAACAAGAAGTATCGGCCGATAAAACTTATAGAATGGGTAATGGGCCATAAGGTTATTAAATATCCTAAAATGAGCTAGATTCATTTAGATGTCTTGGAACCAGGGTTGTCAAACCGGTTTATGTCAGTGTGCCGGTTTAACAAGTGGAATGGTTCAACCGGTGACACATACCGGTTTGTGCCGGTTCATGTCGGTCAATATTACAAATAAAATTGTAAATACTCATATTTAAACATGATATTTAACGTCAATACCTAAACATTTATACTTGAATCCAACAAATAACATCAATATTTAACTTTTATACTAATAAAATAAATAATAAAATAATTTTTATCAATTAAATTCACTAAAATAAGGTCATTTTACTTAGAGATTCGTATATCGATCATGTCGGTCATACCAGTGGTGTCACGCCGGTTTTATGACCGATACCGGTTGAACCCGGTACAACCGGTGGCACGCCGGGCAGCGTGACAACCATGCTTGGAACTAAATGTGTGATGACTTGTGATGAATATGGTACAACAAAGCTTTGGGTTACAGACATGTCTACAAAGTATCTCAAATCACGTGTATAATATATATCATATCCGTCTTATTATATTTTTAAAATCTCAATTTAAGAGATTTTTATCGGAGTCGAAAAGAGGAAAGAAAAAAGTTGTAAAGCTATGCTTACAAAAAGACTAGCCAAATTGAACAATGGAATGAAAATTGTTGAACAATTATGTAACTTGTAAGAATGATGTTATATATATATATATATTTTTTTTTACATAAGAAATAATATTTATTATGGATGGTTGTGGAAAATTCCAAATTAAGGTGTGATGTGGAGATAAGATCAAGTGAATGGAGTCCCCCCCCATAAATAACATTTTAGTTATGATCTGTCATATACAGGCAACTCCATGCTTAGTTTAAAATAGCATGTGCAATAATTATTTACATGTAGGATATAGAAAGAGCGATAAATATTTTATGCATGCACTTAGATCCAATACTCATGTACGAATTGACATCACATCACATCACATACTCTGTTGCGATTTGATGATAAAAAGGTCGATTTGCATAAACAAAGGAACAGAGGAACCAGAGAAAGCCAGATCCGCTGTGATCAAAAGCATGAACACAAAATGGTACATGGAAACGGAATGCAGGTGACTGAAGTCCAAGAAGATTACAAATGGCAGGGCAAGTCAACTGTTCAAATATCAACGAGCTCAAGCTGTTTGCTGTTACGTTCATACCATTTTCTGAAGAACGATAGAAAGATGGCAGGAAATAAGAACCTAGCTAAAGTCAAGCAAGCAAACCTTGGTGGTTTATGCACAACATGAATCTCTTGTAAGAACTATAACCTCTATACAACTTCTACATCTTTTGATCAATTGCAGAACAGTACAGTACAGCATTAAAAATTGCACATAAAAAAATAATCAACACCTCACTATAAAGTGTGCTGCAAAACTCGATCTCCCATATTTACATAGAGCAAGATTATTCCATCGCCGGTCAGTCTCTCAACTCATCTTCTCCAACCATGACCAGTAAAGAATAGGAAAAAAAATATTCAGATTCTACCTGACAGATCCAGTGAACTGAATTAACTCTGATGTGAGGTAGGAAAGCTCGTTCCATCTTTCAGGTAGCTGACTGCAGTGGGACAAAACCATTTTAGCATGTTCGGACCCAAAACCTGCACAACAGCAAGGAATTGGAACTTAGTCAATATTACATGCTTTATAAGGAGGCATACAACCAAAATATGTCACGGCGCAATGGAGCAGGTGCAAGAATGCTGCATTCACTCAGAAGTATCAAAATATACACAGTCGGTGCAATATGAGGCTTGCAGCGTGCAAGAGATAAAGAGAGAGGTACCGAGGAGATATTTGCATATATATTAATGTTGAAAGGGTGTCGATAAATCTGGCCGGATTTCTTAGCCAACCAAGCTGCTCTTGTTCCTTCATGATACTGTAAAGTTCAGAAAAAACATGATTAATAAAAGAATGTGCGAAAGAAGAAGAGAAAAGGAACCCTTGCTGCGCACTCGCCTACTTTTGGATGTACAAAACTGACCTCTATTGTTGTCATATTACGAGTAATGAGGTAGATATGCCAGCCCAGCAGAGTACTTAGTGTGATGCTCAAACCAGCCATCATTGTCCCCGAAATAATCTAAGTGCAGTACACCATTATCAAACATTTGCACGATCAAATATACTAAAGCCAAATTTCAGCAATGGCACAACGGGGCACTTGAAACAAAAGAAATGGCAGAAATGATCAACAGTTCAAAATGGTGATGCTAACAATAGCAAAGCAATCAAGCAAAATCAAGTACAAGAACTCACATAAAAAATCTTGAATGGAAGCACTCCGGCGAAGTCCCAATCTTTATGTGAAGAACTGTTCATAATCACAACCTAATCATGCATTCCAAGAGCCTTTTCTTATACACACCTTAGAGATTTGATCAGCTTTGAACACATTCAAATGTCAAAAAAAATTGCAAATTAGACCTACCGTAGAATAGATGCTTGCTGCAGTTGCATAGAAGATTAAAACGATAAAGGCCTTATAGTTCCAATGACCAACACAATTATTTATCCAAAGACAATGATGATCCTGCATCCAGTATAGGAAAAAAAAACAAATCACTGTCCATCCTTCCACGGTGATCAGCAAGCTCAAAATTAATGAATTCAATCAACCTAGTAGAAATTAGATGCCCAATTGCTACACTGACATACCATTCTCAAAACACAAACTCTGCAGACCCGGCAGTGATGAGCCCTTGGAGGTTTATATCTAGAACACTTTTCACATTGCCTAAGTTGCGAGCTCTGTGAAATGGAAATCAAGCATCCATTAGGGTAAACTCAAAGATCACGAATTTAGCTTTAAAGTAAAATTCACCTCGTCCCTCCTTAAAATTTCCGCACGAATGTATGTAAATCAATCAGAAAGCTTTACATCTTTGTGGGTTTTCGGATCCAAAACTGCAGCCGCTTCGACATCAGGCGCAGCAGAGGGCGGGACATAACCAGGGTCGGTCAGCACAGAGGCGACGAAAGAGAAAAGGGAGAGAGAGGCCATCAAAGTGAAGATGAGCGCATTCAGAGTCCCGGCTGAGGTGGCCAAGCCAACCCAATCTTCGATGAAGATGAAGATCGTGATGTAGTAAACGAAACCCATTAACGTAAGCACGCCGCATACTGGGATCGATGCAAATCTATTCAACTTCATGGAGAACTGTTGGGGGAAAATCTCCCTTCCTCGCGATGTAGCAAGAAGCTTGAAGGCGAAACGCTGAATGGTTCAGAGTCCGTCGGATTTTTTTCCCCTCGTTTTCCCTTTGCTGCTCCGGCTCTCGACTGAGCGCTACTCCACGGCTCACGCCGGTCTGGAGATGGCGGAGAGGCCGAGAGGAGAGAAAACGCCGTGGAAAGAGATTCAAGTAATGTGGTGGGCCGATTGATAAGTCAGTATTGGGCTTAAGTGAGCCGGTCTGGCCCAATTCATTGGCCTTGTATACTATAAATCAAATTAGGGGTTCATGGAACCGGTGGTTCGGATTTTATCGTTAGAATATGCCCCTCTACTATGACGTTTTATCAAATATGTCCTTCTACTATTTTTTACATCAAATATGCCCCTGTACTTTGAAAAAATTATCAAACATGCCCTTATGTTAAAATTTTCATTGAAAAAATCGTCAATCGTGGTTGAATCGAGATTTAGATGACCCGACATCGGCAAATGGGAGGAAAAATGTCAGTTTTGTCCCCTGTTTTATTTCACTGGGTCTTTTCAAAGTGAAATTATTTGAATGATTTGATTATACAAAAGAACGAAAAAAATTCTAAAGTGAATTTATTATGGATATTTTAGTCATTTGTGTCGCCCAAACTAAAGTTCGGCCTTGGTTAACGGTTTTTGGATGAAAATTTTAACAAAAGGGCATGTTTGATCATTTTTACAAAGTACAGGGGCATGTTTGATGTAAAAAATAGTAGAGGGGCATGTTTGATAAAGCGTCATAGTAGAGGGGCATATTATACCTATAACCCTTTTTATTAGGGATGGGCGGATGGCCAACGGTCAGATCCGAACCAGACCGGACCAAAGTCAGGAAAACAGCGGTTCTATTGTAAGAGATATTTATGGACTAAGGAAGGGACCAACAGTGCATTCGGTCCGGTTTGGTACGATGCAGAAAACTAAAAACTCGATTCGTAACGGTGCAGACTGTGGTCTGAGCGTCGGTTTGGTCTGGTGCGATCTGGTATAGACCAACCCGTCGTACACCTCTGTTTTTATCATCCTATTCATATATTTCGATCTTGAAAAATAGCAATTCAAACCCGTCCAATAAATTAGAACTCTACCGTTTGTTTATTATTGGTTTGAGTCGGGTGAAGTATACATTTATTATTTAAGTAATTACTCAACCCAACAAAAAAATGCAAATATATATATAAGATTCTAGGTATAATATGCTCCTCTACTATGGAGTTTTATTAAACATGTCTTTTTACTATTATTTACATTAAACACGTCTCTATTCTTTGTAAAAACATCAAACATGTCCTTATGTTAACATTTTCATCCAAAAATCGTCAGCCATAATCGAACCTTAGTTTGAACGATACAAGTGTCTAAAATATCCCTAATAATTTCATTTTTTAAATTTTACTGAACAAGGTCTAGCTCAATTTAGACTCTTCTAACAACAATCGACATCGTTGGATCATAACTATGTTTTGGTAGCTCAACATATCAGAAGAGCTCTTAGGTAGGAGATGGGAAGTGAATATTAGTCATCTCTATAGGTAAGCAAATTGTGTTGTTGATTTCTTGGCGTTCAAGGGCGATTGTGTTAATTTTGGCACACATCCATTCGATGTGCCCTGATCTCAACCATTGACTTTTGTACGATGTAAGGGAAATCGGTCAAGAGTGTCATATTTTAATCTAAAGTACGGATGCTTTCTACATTCTGTCTTTTTATAAAAAATACCTCCATTAATTTCACTTTAACAAGACCTATAAAAATAAATGAGGGGGATTTTGTCAATGTCGAGTTTTCTGAATCTCGGTTCAACTATGGTTGACTATTTTTTTTAATGAAAATTTTAACATAATGACATGTTTGATAATTTTTTAAAGTATATGGGCATGCTTGATTTAAAAAAAACATTAGAGGGAATATCTTATAAGCCAAATATATATATTATATACCTAATTCAATTTCAAACAAATAAATCAAAGGGAAAATCATCAAAATGCATGAAAGTTGTTGTCTGGATCTCAATGAACAAGTGCAATTTGTTTCAACAGAAATTAGTATTTTCATAAATATCTACCGAAAAAAGCTAAAGGAGTTATTCACTTTAAACTAACACATGAATAGTATACTATATTTTTATTAAATCTACGTCTAAATTTTCAACAGAAGAATGCATTAGATCAGTGAGATTATAAAGGAAAAAACATGACAAAATATCCAAACTTCCTCATGACAAATATGCTTGCACACAATATGAATATGTTTTGAATACGAATAGTTAGGACAATAGTTGTAACTAGGGGCGGACCCAGGGGGTTTAGGGGTGTCCCCGGACAAAATATCCACCCCGGTGGTAATTTACGTATGAAAAAAAAAATTTGGTAGTGAGGGACACCCCTTAAATTTGAAAAAATAATTATCCTACTGTCATTTGTGTATAGGAATATAAGTGGTAGGTTGGATAATTTAAATCTAGAACACTATTATTATTAATAAACTTAATTTTCGTTGAGCTAAACTCATTTGTTGTTCGATTTTGAACAATGTGTAATAGTAAAATGGCATTCCCTATCTCTAATTATTTTAAAAACCTAACAATTAAACTAATTTCAAACTACTCTTAATTTGTATTGATTTTATGACTGTACAGCAAGTGCCGAAAGAGTCTTTTAGCTTTGGGTTACATAAAGAACAAGTTTACAAATCGAATATGCGATAAGTTCGTGAATGATTGTCTAGTAGTGTATATAGAGACAATTTTTTTAAACACTATAGACACCAAGTGCATTGTACAATTATTTCCGAATATGAAAACACATCATGGACTTTTTTTAACCTGTACGAGTAAGGTATTTTCATATTTACAATTTTATTTTTATTAATTATTTTATTTTTATTTAATTTATTTTTTAAAGAGGACACCCCTATAAAAAAATTCTGGGTCCGCCACTGGTTGTAACGTACTAACATGAGTTAGGTCGGTTATTTACGGGTTTCATAATCCAAAGTCGTCCCCAACCAACCAACTTAAAAGATACGAGTTCCACAAAAGAAAACACTTATAACCCAACTTTAAACCTTAATTTTAGCCGTAAATAAAGGTGGGGTGCGGCTAGAACGGGTGAGTACGGTTCATTTTGTTCACCCCCCTAAATCGAATGACAGTTAAAAAAAAAAAGTGTTTAAACGGATGAGAAATTAAGATACGTAATCATTTTAAATATGATATTAACCAAAATGAATTAACAGTTACCTGCAGGTGGCCGGAGGAAAAGTGTACACAATATTGGTATCATGTTGGGAAGAGTAGTAGCTGTAGTACTACTGTACTTAACGGCCGCCGGCCGGCCGGTAAGTCATCATCATTATATCACTGAAGCAGCATCATCAGGATTCTCACGACATATTCCAAAAACAAAACCCCCCCTAAACTGCCGGCCACCGTACGTATATATGAATATACCTACACTGGCTGTATTCTACTGCAGTTTTTTTTTTGGTTTAAGAATATATGGAAATGCATGTGAATCCTGAAGATGCTGCACCTGCGATCAATGAACGTAAAAAAAGATGGAGGAAACAAACCAGAGAGTTGACAGTGTGGAGTGGGAGGGAGAGAAGAAGAGAGGGGCGGTTGATCAGTTGAGTTTGAGAGTAGGTAAGAGGGAAGGAGAAGAAGCCTCTTCTTATATACACACAACAACGATGGCTAGCTGGCTGGCTGGCTGGCTGGGTTTCTTGCTATATTTCTCAAGGAAAGAGGAGGAAAAAAAATCATAGTATCAGAGTTTTCAGTGACCATTCGAATATCAACGATTCGAACTCCTAACAGCTCATGTTATTGAAATCAATTGGTTCTTAACACTCGTCGTCCAGATTCCCACTTGTTTATATATGTTTAACAAAAAAAAAAAAAAACCTCATGATGAAAAATTGAAAATACCATCTTGATTCAAATGTGTGTTACTTAATAAAGTGGAAGATTTTAAGTCGCACCACACTCTTTACTATGAGTGTGTGCAACGATCCGGTCCAAATCAAACTAATGAGAATCGGGGTCCAATAGTGAACCATCATTACAGACGGTCCAACTGATAACGATATAATTACATGATTTTATACCCCTATTTCTTATCCATTTGCGGAGCATGGTTGTGTGTTTTGGCCTATTTTACGCCGGGTTGTGCTACTTTGTCCTATTTCAGGTCTCAGGCGTCAAAGGGAAGGCCAAGCACGAGTTTCGGATCGTTTGGAAGGCGTTTGGACAAGCCAGGGCCAAAACACGGGCAGGAGGCCTCAGAACACGGCCGTGTTCCTGCCCGTGCTTTTATGGCCGAGACCTTGCAAGTGTGGCTTGAACCACCTAAAAAACACGGGCAAGCCTGAGGAAAACACGGCCGTGTTTTAGCCTGAACACGACCGTGTTTTCAAGCTGCCCGTGGCCGTGCTTTTAAGGCTGAGGCAAAACACGGGCGGGCTGAGGCAAAACACGGTCGTGCCCTCGACCGTGTTTTGGCCAATGATGCCCTTTTAGGCAGATTTTCAGCCAAAGAGAAGGGGATTCGAGTTTTGAGAGAGATAGAGCGATTCCTAGAGAGAGAAAGCGACGAACAAGAGTCTCCAAGTGCCCTAGATCGATCTTCAACACCATTGGAGCTTGGTTTGAGCTTGGAGAAGTGCCGATTCAACGTCCAGGAGCAGAAATCCATCTTCACAGTATGATTTCCGCATCTGATTCTGCTTTTGCTTCTCTCTCCATGGAGTAGTTCTCCCATTCATCTGGGTGTGGGAAACCCTAGTTCTGTATGTTGAGATTGATTGTATGAACCCAAGTACTGATTCTGTGATTGATTATATTCGATTGAGGTTTTATGATTGAATGACTTGAATCCTGATCAAATTCCTGTTGTTTCTGCTTTAACCTAGAATGAGAATATCTGCCTAGGCTGATAGAGCATCCTTGATTGAAGGTAGGGAGTTGGTGACTTTAGTCGAGGAGCCAACTCACTATTCTGTACCGGATTTACTCCGGTAGTGGAGGTTTTGTTCTTAGGGCCTCAATCTGTCGACTCCGGTGGAGGTTAGTCGCCCGCTAGAGAGTCAGATTGAGAGGGTCTGAAGACCTTTAGTCGAGACTTCAGGCTGTTTAAGAACCTTCCGCAGTATAATCTTCATAGAAACTGAACTTGGTAATTACAATCCGGCTTAACTGCAGACTAGGGGGAACCATATCCGGGTGACCTCTCTTAACCTGAATACAAACGTTTAGTTGCTTTGCTTGCTTGTTAGTCTAGGCCTTCACTAAAGTTTCACTGCTAGATAATACGAATTCACTGAGTAGTCATCACATCTAGGACCCGGGTTGACATTGAAACCCAAACCCGCTATACTACGCTTTAGGAAGTGGTTACACTTGGCCATTTTCTAGAGTGATAGTAGGAGTGAGTCAAGTTTTTGGCGCCGTTGCCCCCCTCATTTCCCCCAAATTTCTGAACCCTAGCCGCCTCCCCCCTTCTCCCCTCGCCGGAAATCGCCTCTCCCCTCCTCCTCTTTGGTTTTTCGGCCATTTCTTGCTCCCCCGACCTCCAAATCAAAAACCGCGACCTCCCCCACGCTCCTGGCGTCGAGGAGCACATTCCCCAGAGGTTTGGGTGAGTTTGGCCGAGGTTGGGTCGCCGGCGGTGAGTTCTCCGGCGAGCCTCCGGTGAGTTTTCCGGCGACTTAGGGGGATTTTTGCTCTTTTCTTCACCTTTCTCCGGGTAACTTCTTGCGTCTCCAGGTGTGTTCATCCTCCCTTTTCTCGTATTTTTGGAGAATCGTTACCTAGAGTTAGGTGAAGAACTTGGATTGTGCTTGAATGTGCGATTGCTTGGGTAGGCCGATGGTTTTCTTTGCATGTTCTGTTCTATCTTGAGATTTCAGCCCCTCGGCCTACCATTTGCATGTGAGATTATTTCCAAGTTTGGGGTATTTTGGTTGTGGTTGGTTGCTTAATGATTATTTGGATTGGGCTTGTTGTTGTTTCCCGGGGGCCTAGTCCGCTGTCCCAATCGTTTGATTTGAGGGCCCCCGGTGCATTGGGCTGTGTGCATTTCTGTGTGATGGGGATGTTTGATTTTCTCCGGGAGTCTAGTCCACTGTCCATATCTTCCGATATGAGGACTCCCGGTGTGATCTTCACTAACATTGACCCCGTTTGCTCGTATTTCCTTTTGTCCGTTCTTGTGCTATGCAGGATCATGGAAGCCTACCTAGACCAGTTGAGCATCACCCAGCGCCATGCACTGCGGACTATCCGCACCCGCACCATCCCCGAGCACCTGCACCTTGATTTTGCGGTGTTCGATGGCCTTCACGCCCGGCCGCAGATGGAGGCCGCTGTGCGGGCGTATGGTTGGCGGCGCCTGCTCTGCCTTGCTGAGTCCACTTATCAAGAGCTCGTCTGGGAGTTCTATGCCTCCTTCCGCCACAACCAGAGGGGGAATGCCGACCACAGTAACGCCGTTCAATTCACACTTGGCGGGGTCGAGCACTCCATCAGCTACTGGGAATTCGCCAATGCACTCCGGGTGAATTCCCCCCACGCCAGCGACGGGGTCCTGCGCTTGGACCTCACCGATCCCACCGATTTTCCTTGCCAGGCATACTTCCGGCGGATCTGTCATCCCGACTACGTGGATGTGGAGTACATCGCCAGCCAGACGAGAGGCGCTCTCCTCCGGCCTGAGTGGCGCATCCTCAACCACTTGTTGTGCACCTCCTACACCCCCAGCAAGGGCTCGGCCAACCGGGTCACCCTCCGGACCCTCTGGTTCATGGAGGCGATGGGTCGCTCTGAGGACACCATCTAGCTGGGCTCGGTGGTCGCCCGGACGTTCGCGAAAGCTGCTGCCAGCCAAAGTCGCGCCCTTGTCTGTGGCCCAGTCATCACGGCCCTCGCCCGCTACTACGGGGTCGACATCACTGGGATGACCCTGGTCCACGGCCCCACTCCACTCAGCGAGGCCACCCTCCGTGCTCAGCACCTGGTGGCCCGCCAGGGGCGTGTTCGCTGGATTGCGGGGTTTCCCCAGCCACCTTAACCCGCCGCGGGCGACCAGCCAGAGTCCAGCGCTGCTGGATCCCGCCGGGTTCCTCGCCGCGCTACTCCTCATGCTCAGGCTCCCACGAGCCCCGCTGCTGCCCCCAGGTCTCCTCCACCCGTGGTGGTGCCCATCTCCGATCAGTTGGCGGCTATCGCTCAGCAGAACGAGCGCATCCTGGCCGGCCAGGAACTCATTCACACACGCCTGGATCGCGAGCGGGACCGCAGCCGTCGTCTGATGTCCGGCCAGCACTACATCATGTCCTATCTGGGCATGGACCCGGGCGCAGTTCACTATCCTTTCGTTCAGTCCCCGGGGTATGAGGACCAGTACCCACCACCTGTCGGCGATGGTGGCGATGACTTCTAGTGGCGCGAGCACCTGGTTCTGCACTGATTCCATTTCCAGACTGAGACTCCATGTTTTTGTTGGTTCTTTTGGATTTGTTTTCTTTTCTTTTGGATTGTAGACTCGGAACTTCGGTTCTATCACCCAGTGTGTCTCTTGTGTGACTTTAGCTTTGTGCCTCGGACTGGGTCCCCTTCCAGTCCTCTGCTATTGTCTGATCTGCCTCTCGATCTCCGTTCCTGATTTCACGGTAACATCGTTCCCCTTCCCTCTGCTCCATTGAGGACATTGTCGCATTTAAGTGTGGGGGGGTTCTTTGTATTATTTGGAACGGGTGTATGGGTGCTTGGAGCCTAGTCCACTGTCCGAATCTTGAGATTTGAGGGCTCCAAGCACCGCTGTTTGCTTGATATTTGACCATATTGGCATTGTGGATGTGATTAGAGAATTGAATGGCTTTTGACTCGATGCATGACAACTTGAGTGTGACTAAGATAGCCTATTACGATGACTGAGATGCGTAGTAGAGTTGTGTAGGGGTTCAGTTTTCGACTGTTTGCTTACCAACTGCGACTTGTATTTGATCACCTGCTTTTGACAGTCATTTATGCATCTAGTTCAGGGAATCAGAATGTGAGATAGAGCATATAGGTAGCCATGTGAGATTTGAGCCTGCTCGTTTCTTTCTTGTGCGATAGATCCCTCTTCCATGAAATGTAGCATTCACGTTGTCACTAGCTAAGATGATGGAGGCATAGGATTAGCCCACGACCAAACTGACTGTCCTGATTTGTCATATCCCCTAGTCAGCCCCTTTGAGTCGTGTGTTATCCTTTCTTTCGGTTTGAAATGAAAAATCACCCTTTGCATCTTTTAGAAGGTTCCACAGAGTGGTTTTTGCATGCTGTCTGCTGTTCTGCTAAATGTAATGTGAGGGTTGGAGGTAGTGCTTAAAAGTTGGGCGTGTGTTTGAAAAATGTGCAGAGGTGGTGGTTCTCTTAAGGAATGAATAAAGAAGAAAATAGAGAAAAACAAAGAAAAAAAAAATGAAAGCAAAAGAGAGCCACCACCAAAGTTCTGAATAGTGCCCATTAAGTAGTGTTTCCTAGCAGTCTGACTTGGGAATGCTAACATCCTTATAACCTCCTTCGCTCCTGTGCCCTGAAGAGTTTGATTGATGCAGAATAGCAGAACGAAAGTTACTGGTTTGCTTGATTGTGGTTTTGTTGGGTTTGGAATTGTGGAACCTTGTGCTATAACTGCCACCACCTAAAAGGCCTTTTCCCCATGTCCAAGACCCTAGCCAGTCATTTGAACCTGTGTCTAAGACCTCCGGATTAGTTAGTGGTGACACCCCCTTATGTGAACTCTAGCATTTAGAGGCTGCATTCATGGTGAAGAGACGTTAGGAATTGAGAGAAGAAGCATGCGCATTTTTCGCATCATATTGTCCTGACCCCACTGGTCGAGAGTGAGCGATTCATTTTCTCATTTTCTCTATACTCTTTACCCCGGTGAGGACCTAGATTGCTCGGTCTTAATTCTGATATCTTGAGCTTTGTGCATGAAGTGACTGTTTTGAACAAGTGATTGAGTCAAGTCTATGTTGGTTAGTGAACGTGAAAGAACTCTTCCTTTGCTCAACTTTATTGCATTCGAATGTCATATGTGGAGGTTGTCTATGTTGTCGTTCGAGTTGCCATGTGTTGATGATCGAAAGCCAGTATGATCCACGTGTTTAATGCCGATATGATTTGCCCTTAAGCCTGCTTGATTGAAATGTCTCAAGCTTACCTGGTGTCTGACTTGGTTTGCTTAGGGACAAGCAAACGGTTAAGTGTGGGGGAGTTTGATAACGATATAATTACATGATTTTATACCCCTATTTCTTATCCATTTGCGGAGCATGGTTGTGTGTTTTGGCCTATTTTACGCCGGGTTGTGCTACTTTGTCCTATTTCAGGTCCCAGGCGTCAAAGGGAAGGCCAAGCACGAGTTTCGGATCGTTTGGAAGGCGTTTGGACAAGCCAGGGCCAAAACACGGGCAGGAGGCCTCAGAACACGGCCGTGTTCCTGCCCGTGCTTTTATGGCCGAGACCTTGCAAGTGTGGCTTGAACCACCTAAAAAACACGGGCAAGCCTGAGGAAAACACGGCCGTGTTTTAGCCTGAACACGACCGTGTTTTCAAGCTGCCCGTGGCCGTGCTTTTAAGGCTGAGGCAAAACACGGGCGGGCTGAGGCAAAACACGGCCGTGCCCTCGACCGTGTTTTGGCCAATGATGCCCTTTTAGGCAGATTTTCAGCCAAAGAGAAGGGGATTCGAGTTTTGAGAGAGATAGAGCGATTCCTAGAGAGAGAAAGCGACGAACAAGAGTCTCCAAGTGCCCTAGATCGATCTTCAACACCATTGGAGCTTGGTTTGAGCTTGGAGAAGTGCCGATTCAACGTCCAGGAGCAGAAATCCATCTTCACAATATGATTTCCGCATCTGATTCTGCTTTTGCTTCTCTCTCCATGGAGTAGTTCTCACATTCATCTGGGTGTGGGAAACCCTAGTTCTGTATGTTGAGATTGATTGTATGAACCCAAGTACTGATTCTGTGATTGATTATATTCGATTGAGGTTTTATGATTGAATGACTTGAATCCTGATCAAATTCCTGTTGTTTCTGCTTTAACCTAGAATGAGAATATCTGCCTAGGTTAATAGAGTATCCTTGATTGAAGGTAGGGAGTTGGTGACTTTAGTCGAGGAGCCAACTCACTATTCTGTACCGGATTTACTCCGGTAGTGGAGGTTTTGTTCTTAGGGCCTCAATCTGTCGACTCCGGTGGAGGTTAGTCGCCCGCTAGAGAGTCAGATTGAGAGGGTCTGAAGACCTTTAGTCGAGACTTCAGGCTGTTTAAGAACCTTCCGCAGTATAATCTTCATAGAAACTGAACTTGGTAATTACAATCCGGCTTAACTGCAGACTAGGGGGAACCATATCCGGGTGACCTCTCTTAACCTGAATACAAACGTTTAGTTGCTTTGCTTGCTTGTTAGTCTAGGCCTTCACTAAAGTTTCACTGCTAGATAATACGAATTCACTGAGTAGTCATCACATCTAGGACCCGGGTTGACATTGAAACCCAAACCCGCTATACTACGCTTTAGGAAGTGGTTACACTTGGCCATTTTCTAGAGTGATAGTAGGAGTGAGTCACCAACCAACAGCAGATCCAACAAAAAGATAGAGCACCTGCACTGGGCCACACTTGAAAGAGGCAGAAAGAGCATGACCACATTTGAAAAGAGGCGGAAAGGGTTGGGTCGTAACCCCGGCAAATACAGAAACGTATACCTAAAATAAAAAATTTACAAGTACTATAATAGCTTTGGATCCAGCAGAGGGTTGGGCCGTGGCCCGGGGGCGGCCCCCTTACATCCGCCACTGGGTCCAACTTGGTACGATCATAATATCAAATCGGGCAATTTTTACTCCGTTTATAGAATTCATGAGATCAATCATCGAACTGCATTATATTCGCTTTGATATTGTCCGATCCAAATCGTTGCACACCCTATTCTTTACACATGCATATTGATCCATAGGGGTATCTACCTAAATCTAATCAAAGTATATAGCTACTAAGCAAGAAAACAACAAGGATAATAATAACACATATGAGCGGTTTAAAAGGTTTATTGTGATATTCTTTTCTGTTGCTGCAGCAACTAAGATAGTTTAGAGTCACGACAAAAAAGGAAACTAAAACTATGATTAAACCCCGACAACCAAGGAATCTAACTAGGGGATCCAGTTGTCCTAATTATGCTTAATTAGTGTAGTTGTCGTGCTTATGGCCAGCAACCTAGTACCACTTTACCTCCTCTTTTCTCATCTCCTAGCCTTTTGTTTTTAAAAATGTTCCCTTTTTTTGTAAACAGAACATTAACTATGAAATCACCCACAAAAGGATTTTTTTTAAAATTAGATCAGGAAAGGAATAATAAGCTTACAGTCCCTATCAGTCAACATCTTCATTGATCATAATCCTTCTGTCCATTGTTACAGTACAGCGGATTTCTGAGTGGGATAGTTTTGCCTAGAGACGAACTAACTGCCATTTGGCAAATTGCTTCATAATCATTCTGTCCATTTTCTTACAGCAGATTTAAGCTGGAGATTAGGTTTTAATGATTCGTTTGATATGCAAAATTGGCTTTAATATCCCTTTAAACGTGATCCAAACAAGTGGAGGGTTCTTCCTTTCATAATTGATCCAAAGAAAAGGCTCAAATCTAAGAGATCTATTGCTTCAAGTACGGTAGAATCGAATCAAGTAAGTTGGTTGTAAACAAAACCAAGAACGACAACTCATTCATACGGGAGAGTGAATTAAGCTTGGAAACGAGCAACCCAATTAACTCTAACATTGGGAAGGCGGGGATGCTTCCACTTTGATAATATTTGTCGAGTTAAGGATTTGACGCATACTTTTAAGCCTTGTTGAAAACACATCCAAGACCACATTGAAAACAACGAAAAGTTTCGACAAACACTATTGGATTACTCAAGTAAGATAGGAAGAAGTCGATTTGATTACTGAAACTTCAGAATGAACCGTCTTCTTCTTCGGTCTATATTTTTGGCATTTATACATAAGAGATTAAGAGAGGAGATATATAGAAAGGGCAGGAAATAACTAACCACTAACTTACTCGAAACTAATTACTACTTAGTACCTATACTAACTTAACCTATCATCATAATCCTATACAAGTGTGCGCTATACTACCTAAACTATCATAATGAGTGTACACTATACTACCTAAACTATCCTAATGAGTTAAACAAGGTCTAACATAGTTTGATGAACAACTAAAAGTCAGAGCAAATTAATTATTAATAGGGGACCTTCCAACAACTTCAATAGGTAAAAATGATCAAAATACTGAAACGCCCCGTTCATGTCAAATTTTATTGATCTGATCACATCGACCTGAAAAAGACATAAACATCTTTGTGATTGATAAAGCACCTTTGCACGTCAAACAAAATATTTACACTTTGTTCCCGTAAAGGGAAGGAAAATGAGGAGAAGAAGGAAATTTTAGAGAGAAGAGAAATTTTGAGCGAGAGAAAAATTGTAGGAGAAAATGTTGTTTTATGAGAGAAAATAAGAAGAAAAGCAGATTGAAAAGTGATAATATAATGTAAGAGTAAATATATTGCATGTTGATACTATTTTCATTCTTAAGTTGGGGTGTGCCAAGCCAATGTAATAATGTAAGGTAAGATCGCCAACACGCGAGAAGGCCCCTCAAGCAAGCTCCAATAGTGGATCTCTCTCTACAAAAATCAATTTAATATTGTGTGAGCCATCAGCAAACGTATCATATATTAAACTAACACTATTTCCATTAATTATGAATTGTGGGTAAAATTTGTTCTTCCTTGCTAATTTTGTTCATTATTAAAATATTAAAAGTGGATTGTAAAATTTACCCAATTAATATTTTTGTTACTATTTTATTGATTCATCAACATTGCAACTAAACTTAAGCATACATAAACATACTACTAATCACACATACACGTACACAAGTCTAGCTTGATAAAGCTTACTGGTAATGCTAAACATACATATATAATCCCATTTCCTTTCTTTAATCTTGTTTCCTTTCTCTACTGCTTTGGCGAAACGTTCATCAGTCACATTCATCCTCTCTGTTAGAGGTGGCAATTGGATCGGATTCGTGGATTGGTGGATCTATGGATCAAATGGATTGGTGGATTCATGGATTGGATCCAATGGATTGGTGGATTGATCCATGAATCCAAATGACATCCAAGGCTTGGACCAAAATGTAAATTTTGAAAAGTTTAGGTACTAAAATGTTATAATGAAAAATTTTAGGTACCAAACTGTAATTTTCCAATGATTTTTTTCGTATAAAAATATAAATTTTGGGTACCAAAATGTAAACTATTAAAAATATAGGTACCAAATCGTAATTTGCTATTTGGATCCATGGATTGATCCATGAATCCACCAATCCAATTGGATTTGGATCAAATGGATTGGATTAAGTGGATAATTTGGTGGATGGATTGGATTGGATTCATGGATTTGGATCCTAATTGCCACCTCTACTCTCTGTACATGTTGTGATTCTGCTCATTGACCCATTTTCTCAAGTGAATTGATGGATATATCTTTCGTAAGAGCTTTTCTTTTGGTTTCGTTTGAAGAGGCAGATAGGCAAATTGAAAAAGAAAAGAATGCAATGATGAATACATCAGACGAAGAATCGCGATCTATGGCCATTTTAGTTTCAACGGAAGGTTAGTTCAAATCATCTTATTGATGCTCATCACATGTCACAACTCTTGATAAATGGTTTTTTATACTAAAATTTCTACTGTCATTCAACTTCGTAGAAGTCTAGTCCTTATGCGATAAGGCGCTCATCCGTTACTTCAAGTGCTTTCCCTTGAGCTAATCCTCTTGCAGGAGCTCGGACGGTTCGAGCGTATAGCAGAGTCAATGTAGCATTCGACTGATGGTGAACGATTGAGAGTGAAAACAAAAACCTACCATCGAAGCTATATGCATTTGTACCTTCACGATGTGTAGCGGTATAGGCATTCATACATTCATCATCCCCCAGGCCCACATTTATGTCATTCAAATTCATTAATGTCAAATATCGGAGTCCCTATATTTCAACGTTCAATCCTCTCAAATGCACTCGTAGCTCCAAATTAATTTCTAGTTTCTCCATACTCACCATACGATTCAAACAACTTGTCATAGTTGTAGATGTGTGCAAGGGTATAGACATTCATGCATTGGAACCCCAACTCTTTCCCTCCCCCTTTAATTTCCATAATAAAAAAAAAAACAGAGCATTAGGGTAGGAATCACTTAGTTTATAAACTTAGTACACTCTAATCTTAATTGTTGATTGAGCTTTATTTATTCTCTTTTCTTTACGGGAAAGCTGAAATTGAACGGTTGACATTATTCGTTTGAGAAGGTCTTTGAAAGGAGCGAGCTGAGAGTCAAGGTCAGCGTTCCAATCTTCCTTATCGCCAACCACAAACCAGTCAGCGGTTCTACATCACCAGCAAACCACTTCCCAGTAGGACGAGCAAAGAAGTATTCTTTAAACCAAGGGGAGTCCAGCTTGGGCGTGCCATACACAAAACCCACGCGATACTCCCGCCAGAAGCACGACCAGCAGTTGTCCGAACCGCGCATTGTATATAGCAGACGGAAAGCATCGAACGAAGGCTCCACACCCAACCTATCACAAGCTGCCCGGAAGATGATAGAATGAATGATAATGCCAGGAGAACGAATACATGGTCGTGAGATCATGCCATAAAGAGATCTTAGGTCACAAATGCTTTATTTATAGACACAGAAGATATGGTCGTGCGGTGATCATGTCATTCAAAGAAACCCCAAATTTCTGTCACCGTATACATGTATGTATGAGTTATCAGTGCTTCTCCGTCTCGCACATTATTGTACTACTACTACTTGTTCCTAGAGGCTCCAAGTTGATGTAGCGGCTTGGAGCCGAGTTGCGATGAAACCCTTTAGGCAGACAGTCGTTGACCTCCCTGCCACCGTGAAACATCGTCGTCGGCCCCACGTCGGCCGGCGGCTTGAACGCCGCGTAAGTCACGGAGGACTTGTTGCCCGCCGGAGACTCCAGCAACGGCCTGCCCGCGGCCCCGACGAGGACGTTGGTGCTCAGCACGAGGACGAAGAAGGAGAGAAGCATGGCGTTGTTGGTGGCGACGAGGAAGAGATTGTTAGACGGCGCCATATAATTTATGGGTTTCGATATGAATGGAAAGGATATTGATATGATGATGTTTGGGTGTTAGCTATAGCGGTATATATATAGAGCGATATAGTAAAATCGGTCTCTCATGTGCCTAAAATAAATCGTATTAATGAACCACGTAAACTCGTCACCTAACGCCACCACCAGCTATTATGATTAAATGCTTGGGGGGGGCAACTTGGTGTGTCCGTGTGTGCATTGGGAGAAGCTGCAGGAAGGAAGAAAAGGAAGTTCCGTTGACAAAGGTTAGTAAGCTAAGGATGCCCAGCCTCGTGCACTTCATTATTATTATGTGCAAATGGATATACGGCCTTCGCTTCTTGCCAGCAGGGCGGACAAATTGACCACGGAGAAGCTGCTGGTTCAAGAAAGAAAGAAAGAAAGCAAGAAAGCCTGTGATTCATTGACCAGAGAAAGAAGTGGGTAGCTACTAAATACTACGAGCAAAGAAAAGTCAAAACAATTTTAAGTCTTTGCTGGAACAGGCGCTGGTGGCCACGTCGGACGCCCTTTTCAGTCAATGCCACGTATGACGCCTGCAAGAAACCAAATCTATGAGGCGACGAGATCCCAATTTGCAAGTCTGTGACTGACTAGCAAGATCTGCTAGAAACTTTCCGTTTCCTTTGGTGGGCAGGATTTGCTCACAAGCAGGTCAGCCAGACACTGGAAAAAAAAAAAAAAAAATCTTCTCAGAATCTGAGATTCTACTGGAAACTGAATCCAGGGTTTGGTTCATTGCAGTGTCTGTGATAGAGCTCCGGATTAAGAGAGCTCTATCGAGAGATTGGGGATTAGGGATCAACTAGGGATTGATCCGGAAATTATGGGGATTGGGGAAAGGTGATTTGAGAGGAATTGAAGCAAGGAGAAGGGAGGGGGAAGAGGCTGCCGATACTCAGCTTGGTAGGGAGAGGGGAGAGGCTCAGCGGCCAAGAGAGAGAGATATTAGTTTTTAGGTTTAATCTTTGCTTGCCTTTCTCTACGTAAAACAATAGTCTAAATACCCAAAACACAATTACCTACTAACTACCCCAACTTATTAATCCCTCCAAAGTATTCCCAATAACCAAAATAAACCCGAATTGAATAATTCAAACCGACATAAACCCCAAATAATTAAAACGTCTATCATTCCCGCTCTCTTCAAAACAACCTTGTCCTCAAGGTTGATAGCCTTCCACTGCTTCTTCCCCTTCTCTCGCCTCATCCTCTGCCTCGTCCTCCCACCTTCCGACCAGCATCATCAAGTCCGGACGTGCACACTTATGACCGACCAGCATCATCAATTAAATCACTTCCCTTCCCGCCACTTCTGCTCGATCTCC
This sequence comes from Linum tenue, assembly GCA_946122785.1. NCBI lineage: Eukaryota > Viridiplantae > Streptophyta > Magnoliopsida > Malpighiales > Linaceae > Linum > Linum tenue. The sequence continues at coordinate 5,685,905 of CAMGYJ010000007.1, read as the reverse complement.
GCAGAGGATAACACAAATCCCTTGGGTGGCGGTCGCGCCCCACCCTTCGCCGCAGCTACTGGCGCCTGCGCCGCCGTTGATCCCCCTAGCTCCAGCAGTGGCTCCAGCCACTCCTCCTCCTCCACTGCCGACCCCGCTACTGCTCCCGGCGCCACTGGCCCGCGGATAGCGGCCTATGGTGCTCCTCCAACTCGCAAGCTCCTCTTCCTTGTACCCTGCAAGACGAAAAGCAGATTTCAAGGAATCCGGCTCAAAGACCCGGACAACAGCAGCAATCTCCAGCTTCAGGCCTGCCATACACAGCCCCACCAATGTCTCCTCTGGGACCCCATGGCATTGATTTCCCAGTTTGAAGAACACCGCACGGTAATCCGCAACTTAGCCGGTCTGCTTCAGCTTGGCCAACTGCTCCGGGGCCCACCCCTCCGATTTACCGAACTGGTAACGCAGCTCCTCCTGGAACATCCGCCAGGTGATCAAGGTTCCCACCGCCCTGTAGGATCTCTCCATCCACTCCCACCACTGCAGAGCTTCTCCTTCTAAGTAGAAGGACGTCAGATGCGCCTTCCTCTCATACGGTATGGGGTGATTTCTGAACCACCTCTCTACTGCATACAACCACAAACCGGCATCCTCCTGACCGTTGAATTTTGGGAACTCAATGGTCGGGGGCTTGGCTCTAAAGACCATCCCATCAGTTCCATCATAGGCAGGGTGATATGAACCATACCTGTCATAACCCTAATCACCACCCGGCTGGTTCTGGTAGAGCGGTGATCCTCTTCCCCGCCCAAAACTGCCCGCGGCACCTCGCCCAACCGGACCCGTCACATTCCCTGCTCCATACGACCCTTGCCACATGTTCGGGTCCATACTGACCGATCTAACCAGCCCCGACTCGAACCTGTTTGGTCCACTTTTGGTTCGGCCCGGTTCGGGTTCACCTGGTATCATGTGACCCGGTCCGATTCGCCCTGATTCACCCCGACCCGACTTAGCCTGGGTCGATCGGCCCATGATCGACTCGACTGGTCGACCCTCCACCTCGCCCTAGTCCGACTCCACCCGGCCCAAACCGCTCCTCCTGCCCCGGCCCAACTCGCTCGGCACGGCCCCCTGTCGGGTCCGGGCCAAAGTAATCTTCGGCACTAGCCGGGTCGGCCCACGGTGCATTCTGGCCCACCATGCTGAGTTCATCCTCGATCCGCTCTGGATCCATGTGCAGCCACCCCAGCCCTCTGGGCTCGTGATATGGGCCCACTGTATCAGTCCGGCCCATTGGCCTAGGTGGCCCCTGCCCAGTCGGCTAGGCCCCATTGTCGTACCCTGGCATCTTGGCCTTGCCCTTGCGAGCGGCCAACACCTGGGCCGTTGGTGTCGGTAGAAGCCCAGGCCCACCGAAGCACCCTAGCTGACCGTGGCCCGCTCGCTCGCGCCGGCCTGGTTGCCCCCGCCTCCCGCGGCCACCACCTCAGCCGCCTCCATCACCACGGGCCACCATCACCGCGCCCTTCCGCCGCGCTCATGCTGCTGCCCCCTGCACCGCCGCCGCCGCTGCTCTTCTTCGCGGTTGTTTGCGCGGCGTGCAGCGCCTCCAAGGCCACCTGCACCTCATCGAACCGCTTCCAAACCCTCCGAGACTCCTCCTCCTGCTCGCGCCTGACAGCCAGCCTCTCCACGCGCTCAGTTTCGAACGCAGTCACCAGGCGATCCAAGGTGACTCGAATCGCCTCCAACTTCTCCGTCTCGTCTTCCAGCTCCCCGTCCCGCGGATTGGGGACCCCATGACCGCCCTCACCAGCCGACGGCAGCCCCGTCATGGCCGCGATCACGGCTTGCTCCTGCGCCGCCGCCTTGGCGGCCTTCTCAGCTGCTTGCATTGATTTCGTTGACACCATCGCACTCGTCGTTCTTCGTTTGTTCAGGAACCCAAGAACCGGGCTCTGATACCAATAGATAGAGCTCCGGATTAACCTCTATCGAGAGATTGGGGATTAGGGATCAACTAGGGATTGATCCGGGAATTATGGGGATTGGGGAAAGGTGATTTGAGAGGAATTGAAGCAAGGAGAAGGGAGGGGGAAGAGGCTGCCGATCGGCAGCTTGGTAGGGAGAGGGGAGAGGCTCGGCGGCCAAGAGAGAGAGATATATATTAGTTTTTAGATTTAATCTTTGCTTGCCTTTCCCTACGTAAAACAATAGTCTAAATACCCAAAACACAATTACCTACTAACTACCCCAACTTATTAATCCCCCCAAAGTATTCCCAATAACCAAAATAAACCCGAACTGAATAATTCAAACCAACATAAACCCCAAATAATTAAACGTCTATCGGTCTGCTACTTCTGCCATTTCCATATTATGATTCGATACACACGCATCTAACTGATGTCAATGACTATGAAGTACGGAATATATGATTTGTGCCTGTAGAACGATCGTTTATGTCGTAGTTCCTCTTAACTGAAATAGCACCAACTCAGGTTCGGGTACCATCTCAATTCGATATGGTAACCGAAACCGAACCAGTATCCAGTCCTACCTGAAGCATTAGAACACAAAACTGAACTCTGACAAAATTCACATAACTATGCTTGTGTCAAACCAACAGCCTAGGCGATTGGGTCGCAGTTGGGAAGAACTGTATGGATATTCCTTTTTTTGGTAAAAATGGTATGGATATTTCAAACCAACTGGCAAGTCCTTCAATAAAACAATCAAGACAGGCAGGTATTCCAATCATGTTCACAACAGCATCGCAGACAGACAATAGATCAGGGAGTTTGGAGCCAGCAGAGTCGCGATGACTATGTACAAACTTGATACAAGAAGTGTTCTGTTCCATACCAAATGTCAGTTGCATAATACATTTTCTTTTTGTTTCAAGAACCTGGAAGATCATGACGAGGGCTGTTCTGGCTGCTGGCGAGGGAGCCGTTTGCCGATTTCCTGCAGGATGAAGAAACTCACTCTGTCAGCATATAGCTCAAAAAATACATCCAAAGCATCAATAGCGTCAGCATTTGATTTGCATCAACTCACTGCAGCTACGTCACAGTATGTGCCAGAAAGGATTTGGCTTCAATGACATCGAAAAAAGATTGCCAGCAACACTTATCTGTTACTATACAATGGATAGATGGACATTTGAGCAAAGTTTTTTTCCAGGGCTGTTATGGAGAAGATACAGGAAGAACTCTAGTTCAGACAAGACAAATCCTTCAATGAAGTGCTGATGGAAGATCCCAGTAAACTTAAAATACAACAACAGACACATGCCTAGTGTTCACTATCACCACGGCATGCTCGTCGCAGAGGGGAAAACTTAGAGAAACTTCAACCGGGTATATTTGCTTCCTATACTCGCGAACAGGACTTGCGAATGAGCCAGTGTTCTTAAATCAACAAGGTCAAGGGTGTAAGTGTAGCATTCTTTCAAGTATCCCAGCAATCAGTAATGAGCTCAATAGTGAGACGTAAAAGCTTTCAAATGGCAATTAGCAATCTAGTCAGGTTTATTTCTCCACCAGAGTCCAGAAGTAGCAACTAAACTATTTCTCTGCTACTGGTCTCCTTTTGGTCACAATTGCTTGAGTGTTTTTCTAGTTTTTAAAACAAGGAATAAGGGCTAAATGTGAAGAAATGTAATGGGTGAGAAGTATCAGTCAGGATCACCTGAAAAAGATGACCGATATTGTCAGCTGTCTTTGCAGAAGTCTCGATGAAAAACATTCCATTCTTCTCAGCATATTCCACGCCATCCTTCCAAATGCAAATATGTTAGAACAGAAAGACGTGGGTCTAAAAAATGGCTGATAAATCAAGAATTGCTTGCTGGGCTTACTTGAGTAGGCACTTCTCTGCTCTCATGAAGATCGGCCTTGTTACCAACTAAAGCCAACACTATATCAGGACTCCCATGTTTCTGAAGTTCCTGAGACAGAATCAAAGACAGCCAGCACATAAGTTGCCATATAAATGCTACAATGAATAAAATCACGAACAGATTATGACATTTTCTCAAAGGCAAGCATAAAACATAATTCTCCTTTTGATGTTCGTTATCATATCAAGTGCTTCTCAAAACCCAACCCCCCCCCCCCCCCCCCCAACCAAAAAAAAAAAAAACTGTCCCCTCTTTTCGATTGCAGCACCTAACCATGATTCTATCTCCCTGCATGAAAGAGTAGTTTTACCAGTACCAACTGCACGAAAGCCTTTCAACTAAATGATCATACAGAACAGTATAATGAACAGACTGAACCCATGAACCATCAGAAATTATGGAGAGAACTTTCTATCATGGTCATACTTCCCAATCCTAACCTTGATAAAACTTGCATGAAATTATCAGTTAAAAGTTCACACAAATATAATATTATCTTTCACTAAAAGATAACTTTACACCAATCTGGTACCCAGGTGTTCTCCCATGATTCACTTAAAGAATCTTGGCAGTTCTACCATGATCCCACAGCATCATATTTGTTATCCTAAACTAGCTGAGTGAGAGGCCTTAGGTATAAATTATCTTTTTCTGAAGCATACGTATGAATTATCCCTAAAAAGTTGCAGGAAGTAAGAGCATGGTTGATAGGGAAAGAGAACCAAAGCCCAACAAAGATACCTTGACCCAATACTGTGCTTTATTGAAGGACTCTGGGCTGGTTATATCGTAGACAATAACAGCAACTGCAGCACCCCGGTAGTAGAGCGGGGCCAATGCAGCATACCTGATATCATCACAAAATAAATTTATAACACATTACCTCTCCAATTAAACAGGATGTTGAAAAGGGAGGGGGAGCAAATGGAGTTACCTCTCTTGTCCTGCAGTATCCCATATTTCAAACTTCACTGACGTGGAATCCTGTAGCGCTATTGTTTGTGAGAGAAATGAGGCTCCAATAGTTACCTGGGGATAAGAATCAAACATGCAATAAACACAATTAACTTGACTCAATGGCTCTCAAATAGTATACCTTCACATTCATGCTTCTAATCAGTATGGATATGACAAAACTATATGCAAAATCATTGCACACGATGGGATCTGGATCATAAAAAAGCACTGAACATCACCAGGTCACTTACTTTAGATGTTGGATCAAATTGACCCCTGACAAAGCGAAGGACAATGCAACTTTTACCAACACCAGAATCACCTAACAAAACGAGCTGTTCATGGGATGGAAATGAAAAGTCAGAATTATGGCTGAACAAGACAACACGATTTCAATTTGCTTGGTTTGTTCTTTTAGCATTAGATGGACCACAAATACTGCACTAGAAAGATAACGATGAAAACCACTAGGGAAACTTCTGAGACTAGCTTATCATTCAGCTTCTCGTCATTTGCATTAAGTCAGGGTATGTAGCTCACAAATTTTAACATTCAGCTCGCAGCCATAGCTGCTTAAAGCCAAATCAGTTTGCATAATACTTAAGAACCAAGAAAAACCTAGACCACTTCAATATTACATTTAATGCAATCGCGAATATCATTTTACTCTGTGACCCATTGGCAATCTAGTACCTTTACACGAAGGCTCTTTGAATCAGTTGACCCGTTGCTGTCCGGATTAAGTACACCCAACTGCCCAGAACTCCGGTCTGGAAATGTTACCCCAAGCATCCAAGAAGCACAAACCAATAAGAAAACGAATTAGATAAGTCAGCAGCGCCTCACAGTACGCTCTGGAACTGTGCGAATCAAAATCTGACGCTTAAAAGTGTAGATATCCACACTGACGCAGACACTTAGCAGGCGCTAACAAATTGACTGTGTACCAGAGTAATCGATCAGCTCAGCTAAATCACTCCTGACTCCGCACACAATCACAAACCCTACAATACCCGTTATTCTTTTCCTACCCCAATCCCCGAGTCGAACTAACCACCAGCGTGTGAATTACGAACCTAACCAATCCGCAATCGCAGACCCATTCCCCAATCCCCCCCAAAGACGAAAAAACGCATTCGGGTTTTCCTCAACGTTTGACGGGAATTTCCTCCTAAAGTTTCCAACTTTACCTGGTAGAGAAGATGCACAACCCATGGGCGATGTGCAGAGGAAATCCACGCGTGTACTGCAAGCAATCTGAAACCAAACCCAACGAGCGAGAAGCGATAGGGTTTTGGACTCGGGAGTCGGATGAAGAATCTGATGAAGAGAATAGAAGACCAGGCGGAGGTGCTGTCTCTTCTCTTTGCACTCCTTTCACCCGTGGATTTGTAAGAGTAATATATAAACAACGGGTTACTGGGTTTTTTTAGGCCCTTTTGCTGCTGATCGGAGCAGACGTTAATGGTCGGCGACACTTCCAATTTGTTCACCTTTTTCCTTTAAAGTTTAATCTCCTTCTTCTTCTTCTTCCAATATCTACCTCTCTTGCCACGTGCCATCCACACAGAACATGGTTGATCGGGTTAACCACTAACCAAATTGTTTATGTTGGTTAGCTATTGCACCTATATTCATTTAACCTTTGTTGCTACATTTATCCGGAAAAAAAAATATTGCTTGTCGATCTAAATAGGTTTATCAATATATAATGAACGATTGGTCGATAAATTTTGAGCACGATGTCTCTTTTATTCTTTATTTACAATGTGATGAATGAAATTGTTTCAAATTTTTATAAGCTCAACCTTTTTTTAATGAGCTTATATATTTACAGAATATTTTGTCCTTGTAATAGGAATTCGGTTTGATCGAATTGACCAAAATTGAAGAGTCGAATTTGTATTTATCTCCCTGGCGAATGGCGATTCATATTATTTTCCGGAGAGGACATCATTAATTTGATTTTTTTTTTTTTAAGAAGTAAAGAAATCCCTATAATTGTTTCGGTCACACATGACCTCATTCTAATCGTCCCTTTTCCTGCCATTTTCCCACTATCCAAACAGGGGAAATAATTAATTGATACAAACACTATGCTGAAAATAGATAATGAAAAGAAAGGAAGAAAAAAAAAGAAAGAAAAAAAGACCCATCATTTCCTTTGTCATAATTTCGTCCCTTTCCACTTTCATGAATTCCCAACTAGTATATTTCCGCGGTTAGATTATTCTTCATTTCTTCCCATTAAGAATGCTCACCGAACTCTCTCTCCCTTCATTTGTCAGCACAAACGACATTCATTTCTTCTTCTTCCTTCCTTCCTTCCATTTCAAAGTTCTCTTATAGAGCACAATTTGGCGACGAGCTAGCCCAGTGAAATTCCACCGATTTCTTCATCTGGGTCTCCATCGTTTTGCTTAAAGTCGCCGCCTTTTTTGGGTTTGATTTACAGACCCTCAGCTCCTGGGTTCTTAATTAACCACATGGACGGCAGCTTGGGGTTGGTGAGCCGACTCTCAGAGTTAGTGAATGAGATTTCTGGGCTGTCCGAGTGTGGGAATGTGTGCAACAAGATGCACGTCAACTTGGTGAGACGAATTGAACTCTTGCGACCCATGTTTGAGGAATTGAAAGATGTCGATGAAGAGCTGAGCGAAGAAGCCGCTGGAGGGTTTGAGCTGTTGAGAATTGCTCTGGAATCAGCTCTGAAGCATCTGAGGACGGTCAACGCAAGCAGCAAGGTTCATCAGGTATTGTGTTCCTTTGTGGTTTCAGAACTGAATGTGAGGGTCTTTAGCTGTTTCCACAGTCAATTTTTTGTGTTTTTGGGGGCGTTGACGAGGAATTGCCATTTGACTGGGTCTTGCAAATAACAGAAAGGTCCACCAATCCTGTTTCAGAGAGATGGTCCGTGAATTATGGTGAATGATTATGGGTTTTTTGGGTTTTTTTTTTTTTTTTTGGGTGAATGGGATTCTTAGTTTACATTTTAGGCTATGCCTACTGCATTTGGCAACCAATTTGAGGAAGCCTGAATGTTGGCGGTTTTGGCTTTGAATCACTCCTGGATTATGCACAATCTCATAGAGATTGGTAATTTCTAGCTTTGTCAATGTGCTTGCTTTAGCTGTGGTTTTTCTCTTGGTGGAGAGAGCGTTTGGATAACATGTCCCTTAGCAGTCTATGTCTCATGATAATTAAGCAAAGCAATGTTCTCTGTGTCGCAGTCCTTACATGGAGACAACATAGAAGCTGAATTCCTCCAAATAACAGAACAAATTGAAGAAGCATTGAGCAAGATTCCTTACAAAAAGCTTGATTTGTCTGAAGAAGTTAAGGAACAGGGATTACTGAACTCAATTTATCAGAGATGTCATTGTTCGGTGTATGACAATTTGGGATTGGTGAGTCAACTCTTGGAGCTTGTGAAGACCATCTCTGGGTTGCCCGAGTGTAGAAATGCCTGCAAAAAAATGCATGGAAATTTGGTGAGGAGGATCAAGCTCTTGAGTCCCATGTTTGAGGAATTGAAAGATGGTAACGAAGAGCTGAATGATGAAGCGGTTATAGGGTTTGACTTGTTGAGAACTGCTCTGGATTCAGCTCTGGAGCATCTGAGGACAGTCAATGAAGGGAGCAAGGTTTATCAGGTAATTTTCTTTCTTTTGTGATTTCTTGCACTGAACGTTAAGGACTTCAACTGTTTTGGCTGTCAATTTCTTTTCCTTTCTGTTCATAACCAAATGGAATGGGAGGGAATGGCAAACTAATCCTCTTTCTGAAGGAAATGCGAGTGAGTTATGGGGATCTTCTTGTTTTACATTTATGTAATCGGAAGAAGAGAGGGGGAATGGGGATTAGGAGATACCTTCTTTGAGTGGTGAATGACTCTTTGATTATGCATAATATCATGGATTGATAATCTATATCGAGGACAATGATCTCTAGCTCCTGTTTGTTAATTCATGATGATCAATGGTCCTGTAGTTTCCTTCTAGTAAGTGCCACCGCTAAGATATTGTCTTTTCAAGATGCTTGTTGATCCCAACTAGGGTGTGGTGGACATTTATCATCCCCACATTACCACTAGATCACCCCTTCAAGGTTCAGAGCTAAGATTTTGTTTAAGGGGTTGGAAACGTTTATTGCTGAAATGCATGTTCATGGGCAGCAGCAAAGGGTGATGCTAGGCAATTACCGACGTTTCCACTCACAAAGTGGTTACATATACATAGCAGTATAATACTATTCTTCGAACAATCGTGATACACATCTCCATCTCTCCCTGTAGAGTATATATGTCATGGTATTATTTTAGACAAACATTGTCTTTCTATGTCACAGGCCTTGTATCAGGAGGACATAGCAGCTGAGTTCCACCAGATTACTGAACAGATTGAAATAGCATTGGGAAAGATTCCTTACAACAAGCTTGATTTGTCTGAGGAAGTCTGGGAACAGGTATTCTTGAATTCAAACTATGAGAAATATATCATTCACTAATTACTCCATTTATAATAGCACCCATCTTTGATTCCGGAGCTTCCTCCTGTAACGTGATTTGATCTTTTGTTTGTAATGATACCAGATTCAGCTTGTGCATGCTCAATTCCAAAGAGCAACCGCAAAACCAGACTCTCCCGATGTGCAACTGGATCATGATTTAGCTGTTGCACAAAGAGAAAGAGATCCAGACCCTGCAATACTGAAGCGGCTTTCTGAAAAGCTTCAACTCAAGACAATCGAGGATCTTAAAAAGGAGTCCATTGCGTTCCATGAGTTAATAATTTCAAGCGAGGGAGATCCGGAAGACTTGTTTGGGAAGATTTCTTCTATTTTCAGAAAGTTGAAGGACTTTGTTCAAGTTGAAAACCCAGAAGATGCTGATGCTCCTAAGGCTGACAAGGAATTCCTTAAGCACAGGTCTCCTGTCATTCCAGACGACTTCCGTTGCCCTATATCTCTTGAACTAATGAAAGATCCCGTTATTGTCTCTACCGGACAGGTTTGACCAATCTATACTTTCAAAGTCTAAACTGGATTGTGTTTGATAAAAATTATTCTAATAAGTCAGTAGCCGTTATTCACTCCTGTGTCTTGATTCCTTTTTTCAGACATATGAAAGATCTTGCATTCAGAAATGGCTAGATGCTGGCCACAAGACATGTCCAAAGACCCAGCAAACCCTCTTGCACACTGCACTAACACCAAACTACGTGTTAAAGAGTTTGATATCCTTGTGGTGCGAAAGCAATGGCGTTGAGCTACCTCCTAAGCATCAGGCTGCTTTTAAGAACAGGAAACTGGGGAGCAGCACCGTTTCGGACTGTGATCAAACCACCATTGCTGCATTGCTTGAAAAGCTGGCGAATGGCAACCCAGAACAGCAGAGAGCAGCTGCTGGAGAGCTTCGGTTGCTTGCGAAAAGGAATGCTGACAACAGAGTGTGCATCGCCCAAGCAGGAACCATTCCTCTTCTCGTGGAATTACTTTCCTCTCCTGATGCTCGCACTCAAGAACATGCTGTCACAGCGCTTCTTAACCTCTCAATAAACGACGGGAACAAGGGCACAATCGTCAACGCGGGAGCCATACCCGACATTGTGGATGTTCTGAAGAATGGAAGCATGGAGGCGAGGGAAAATGCGGCAGCTACCCTTTTCAGTCTGTCGGTCGTGGACGAGAACAAGGTGGCGATAGGAGCAGCTGGCGCAATCCCAGCGCTGATCAACTTGTTATGCGAGGGATCGCCGCGTGGCAAGAAAGATGCAGCCACTGCCATTTTCAATCTCTCAATATACCAAGGGAATAAAGCAAGAGCAGTTCGGGCTGGGATCGTGCCACCATTAATGAGACTGTTAAAGGATGCTGGCTGCGGGATGGTGGATGAAGCTCTGGCGATCCTCGCAATCCTCGCGAGCCACCAGGAAGGAAAGGTGGCAATCGGATTGGCGGATCCAATTCCGGCACTGATGGAAGTGATCAGAACAGGATCTCCTCGCAACAGGGAGAATGCAGTGGCCGTGATGTGGTCCTTATGCACATGTGGCGACTTGCAGCAGTTGAGGGCAGCCAAGGAGTTGGCCGCAGAGGAGGCATTGAAAGAATTAGCAGAGAGTGGCACTGATAGGGCGAAACGGAAGGCTGGGAGCATACTGGAGCTTCTCCAGAGGGTTGAGCCAGCAGCCTAGTCAAAAGCCCGATTCTTTAATCATCCAGGTACAAATTCTGAACACAGTTGCAGTTTATGTGAAAAGCTGTGTCTTGGCGCGTACCTCCCAGGCTACCCCAACCCGAATGGGAGTGGGCAAGTCGGGTGGTAGTCACCATGGCGGTTTCCTGAGAATGTAGTGTGTGTGCAATCAAGTTGTTGGGTACTAGAGGTGGGGGTGCATAGGCGGATTGTAAGAAGTTACACGTATGAAGCAGCGCGTTGGTTGGATGTCAAACTGGTTTTTTGATACACTGTATAGTAGTTGGAGGGCTAAGTTTGGTGGCTAATTGTTTATACCATTTGGAAGAGATCAAGCCGGCATCATTTGAGACTTGGTCTGGTCCTCAAATAAAGCTTTGCAGCAAGACAGCGAGGATTATGATCAGCTGCTGCAAATATTAGAATGTAAAAAAGGAGAGGAAAATGGGTGGTGGGATTGTGATTGATACATACAGGTATACAGAAGAAAGAGTCAAAGTAAACTTACACTTTTGTTTAGTTGTATAATATGTGATGTCGCCATAGTGGATGTAGTTGTTGTATTCGACAGATGGAAAAGAAAAGCAAATTATGTATAGGGTTTCCATGTAGCTGTCAATGTGAGTCCTTTCCTGCGGCTTTTTGTTTGATGGTATTGTTTAAGGGGATGCGGTTTGTATGGAACAGGTCATGTAATATAAGTTATGGAGAGAATTTTGTTGTTGCTGTACGCATGGAGGATTACTGTTTTATAATGAAATTTTGTTACTGCTTCCTGTTCATGACTTTCTACTCCAGCCTTTCAATACCGATTCGGTTAAACTTAACGTTTCGTTATGATTCGAACAAAGCCTTGTGCTTCCTTAATTGTTGTTAGCATCTATCTATTTCATCGCCTGTGTTAGCATCTACCGAAATGGAGAAAGAGTACCTTCAAGGGCGACGACTACAAATGAGTGATAGCAAAGCCAAGCCGTATAAGGGCGAGCAGCTCGTATAGCAAGTCGCGGAAATAGCAAATGGCAGTCACATCTAGCTTTCATCCCTTTGGTACAACCCTCTCGCAAGATAGCCTAGTACCAGTACTTGGATTCACGAGATGTGGTGCTGGCAGGACCCGTCGGGACTGGGGGAGCAGCGATTAGATCTCGGTGGTGCCTTGGGCCATAAATCATAAGCAGCAACAGAGGAGATTCTGAATTGTTCATGTATTTTTCAGAAACTATCGAGATTCTCAGTTAAGAGGTAGAAAAGCTCTACCATAAAACTTGACAAGTGAACTCCAAACATATCCCGCGTCAGTCTTCTCTAATCAAACAACTCCTCTCAGGTACTTGCATTCTCAAGCTCACTTCTATAAGAGACACGCAAGGCCGAAGACTCAAAGAATCAAGTAGATTTTTGGTTTACACAAGACCATATCTGATCAGGCGAGAGGACGTAGTAAAACTACCCAGGCGAGAGCTCGTTTGCTGTCAGCTGTTTCTTTGTGCAGCAAGTAAAACTAGCCCAGCTTCTCAACATATGATTCAGTCAAACTATTGCCACTGATCATCTTTGTGGTAGCAACCATCACGTCATAAGCCATTCCTTCCTGCATTCCATGGTATGCATCCAATAACAGCCATGATCAGACAATGTTCTCGAATTCGCACGTTCAGAGTGATCGGATTTAAAGTAGACCATACCTGAGCACTGAGAAATCGAAGAGCTGCAATTTCCGCAAATGTGACTCCTCCTATGAAGACAACGAGTACGAGGGATCGTCTGCCGTCAGCCACTCTGAAACATGGAAGACATAGGTTACCAAAATAGCACAGAAGCGCAATTTTTAATGCTGACTGGGAGACAAGTCATTTTCTTTTCGAAAAATACATAGAACATTAAGGGAACCTAAGGTTTCTATTATTCTATATAGTTCCTGATGCAGGTATACCAGAGACCACTAGGATCAGTCTCCACATACATACCTTCCACCAGCTACAGACATTGACTCAGATGATGCACTGTGTGGAAATCCACCCTGCAATAACACAAACGTCATTGATGCTTTCGTATCGATATGTGGAGGAAGGAAGGGAGATAACATCACTTACCCTTTTTGTCTCTGAATGAGGCCCAGGCAACAGTCTCAAGATTTCTTCCATGGGGCGCCTGTTTGAGAGAAACTTATAAGATCTCGAAGACATCACATAAGTCTACTAAACAAAGAAAACAATCATCTGAATCCAGTACTAGCAATTCTCTAAATAACTTTGTTATAGTAGACAGCCCATTTATTGATGCAAGGTCAGGCCTAAGTGCAACTGAGTACCTCACTTAATGAGGTATATTGTCTAAATATCACGAGAATAAATTATAAAGATTCAGCACAGTACCCCACAAGTTTAGAGTTCAAAGTGACTAAGTTGGACATAGAGAACTAAGCTCACCATCCAGATCGAATGGCATGATGAACTAGGCGAATGCTCAGTGGTGCATATCCAGAAAAGACATATGAAATGTCATTGGGGCTGTTTCAAAGAGCAAACAATAGCTCTGTTATGAAGGAAAAACAACACAGTATAAATGTGGGGCAGAGAGAAAAGAAAGAGACAAGACCAGAGTGCTTCACACATGACACGTTCCTCAGATGTAAAGATAAATTTACATGGCATAAGTTTCTTCTTTCATTGTTTTCTCATGGAGCAAATCTACTTCCACATGCTATGTTAAGCAAAACATAAATTACCCGCATATGCATATCAACACTATGTTAGTGCAAAAAATTAGAAGCTGAGGAGATGGCTAAGAAGTTCTATACTTGGCCGTGTCAGTATCTTCAACTACAAGTTGTAGAGCACGCTTAATAGTCAGCCAGTTGGACTTTGATTCCTGCAAGTTTCAGATGAAGAGAATAGATCTAATCAGTTCAAGATCTCCTTAACCGAATTAGTTATTAGACATTTGAACTCATTCATGGGAAATGAAACAAAACCTGCTTTCTAAGCAATCCAGCCTTCTCTAGATTGTTCAATGTTGCTATATGTTCAAATCCATAGCTATGCAGTAGCTCCCGCCTGAACCAGAAGTAATAGGTATGGATACATATTGTAACATCACCACAGTAGGTAAACAATTGAATGCAAAGGATTGATGCTAGAAATGCAAGAACAGGATAATGGAAGGAAGCTTGCAGGTGTAGATAATTTTATCCTCACCTCAAATAATCAAAATGTTTCTTGGGCAATCCCGAATTGGTAACAGAAAACAGAATGAGGAGACGGAGGACACTAATAAGAGGCTCCTGCTTATGGATAAGTTCTTCTATGTGCTCAAAGCATCTGCATGGAGGAATGGCAGGATTCAATACTCATGTTTTCCAATGTTCCATGACAGGAATACCAAAAGATGGAAAAAGCTTCAACCTAGGAGCACAGAATTGTGACTTCAAATCTTCTTGAATAAGTAATTGCAAAATGATGTCAAGCACCTTACTGGTCAAGACAGGGAGAGAGCCTCCAGACTTACATGTCATAACTCTCCGCCTCAACAATTGTATGTTCCATGTTAAGTCGTGCAAGAAAAGATTGCTTAGATGTGAACGTTGTCAAATGTTGGGCAAGATTTATGTGCCTCTGAAGCAATATCAATGACAAGTGAAGAAATTCGGCAATTGTTATGAGTTTATCGGGCGAACCATCCATGTATGAAGAGCAACAAATAGAAAGGTGGGGTTAGACTTACAGTCATTTCTGGCAATGAGTTGAGCTTCTTGACAAAATCCTTCAACTCGGAAACTGACTGGTTCTGCACATGAAATCACCGCCATTATAAACAAGTGTAGAATATTCAACGTACCCAAGAGGAAAATATACATGAAAACCCCAGCTCTATAATGCTTACAACTGTGTATGATATCTATGATCCTGTAATGTGTAAGCATGACTTTCTAACATAATTTTTTTGCAAAACAGAACGAGTATTCATCAACAACAACAAAATGGAAGCAACCACAAAATTCATAAGCCGGCTATTGTCTAGTACTATAAAAAAATGAGGAAGCAAATTGTAAGAACTTTTCACTCACGGTTGATGTCATCTCTGCGTAATCCTCCTTCATGGAGGTTGCTTTTTGGCGGAGAACCTGAAATTATATATGGCATAACTTCTACATAATGGAGGAAAATGAAATTCAGTTCAAAATGATAACGCTGATAGACAAATGCTCTAATAGCAAAGTAGCTCTTGAGACCATGAAATAAGTGAGTAGACAATAGCTCCAGGAAGACATCAACCTGGACGACGACTTCAAAGTTGAGATCACGGGTCTCTTTGAACAACTTGTCACTGAAATTCAAGCCACGTTCAATGATAAATTATGAGAGGAACTGAGGAAGAATTCACCAAAGGCATCGTGCGAGGAGAGTGTCACACTACACACTAAACAGAGTATGGAGGATGGTTCTACCTTGACTAGCATACAGATGGATCTCTACACATTTGACACTCCAGCTCAGAAGCAAATAATCACTTGAGACTTAAGTAATTCAATTTACCTTGAATTGAGTGGATGTTTCATCTTTTTTCCTTCTTGTTGTTGAGCACCCAAAATAGATGCATCAAGCTCCACAGAACCATTATTTATATGGAAAAACTGCATGCAGTAACATTTTCAAGGTAAGCAAATTCAATCAATATCTTGCTAATCACATTCTTACATATATTAAAAAGGAAATTCAATCAATACCCAACAAATACCTGAAAAAAGAATGTTTAGATTAGACAATAGTACTCACAACAAAAGAATGACATGCTTGGAGATGCTTAACAACCCTAAAATCAAACCACAATCAAAGGAGAGAACTAGTAACTAGGTTACTACACATTTTGGGAGAGAAGCAATTCAATTAGTCCCCTTGTAAATCACATTCTTGTTTTCATTAAAAAGGGGGGAGAATGGCATTCGCTAAATACCGCACAAGTATGAAAAATATAGGCACATTCAGATTCTCCAATAGTGCTTGTATTAGAAGTGCATGCTTGGAGAGGCTCAACAATCCTAAAATCAACCCACAGTCAACGGAGGGAACTAGTAACTAGGGCACTTTTCATTCAGAACTTTATATAAACCTACAAAGTCCAAATTTGGGTTCCTTTCAAACATCCAATTAGGTAAAGACATTTTTGTGTGAAAATATATATTATGTCTCATGTTACCTCATCTATCAATCCTTCGTATGTTAGCTGGGAACACATAGGTGTGACCATGTCCACCTGCAGCCAGAAAATCATGAATGTCTAGTCACTCTCGTCAACATTAGACAAACAAGAAACTAGCTAACCAGCTATACATACAACGTCACTCAATTCAGAAACGGAACTAAACCTACATTATTAACAAAGTAAAAGTTGTCATCGCAGTTCTGTTCCCTGAAGAGCCTAGAGAAAATCATTTTCCAAGGAAATATGCTACTCTGGGAAGCAGATTCTGCACAAAAGTTAATGGGTTGCAGCCTCAGGAACAGGAACTGTCTTTTAGTACAGCAACAGAAAGTAGAAGGGATTATTCATCTCATATTTCTACACTGCACATACCAAGACCAACAAGGCGGACAGTGCTTCTAACAGAAGCAGTAGCAGGTGAGGGAATTTACCTCTCTATCTAGAAGGATGACTGTGTTTATTTCTGGAATACCCATCTGAAGAAACAAACATATATTAGAGATACATTGCATTTTGATTACTGACGCGGAATTCAAGTTAGCACCAAGGACTACATAATGTAACTGCCATACATCATGCGAGTTGACAGGTTCTTCCGTCTGCATGCGAGTGAGGATGTCAGCAACGCGTACAGAGCATCTGCCTTTGGCCCGGACATTGGGTATCAACCCAGAAAAGGACTGTAAGACACAAATTCCCAATCATAAACAGTGAAATTAAATGCACAACCCATAGTTCCTGAAATGTCTTATGTAGCTAACTCTGTTTAGTCGTAAAACCAATACTCATACGAACCTCAAGCTTGTGAATAGCTTTTGCTATATGCCAAAGTGAGCTTGTGTCACCATCAACTTGGAACTCCTATTTAGGCAGGGAAAGGAACACTATAAAGATGAGAATGAATGGATGCGAAAATAAATTAACTGTATCATGTAACGTAAGATACAAATGGCAAATATTTCATACTTTGTTAACACAATCAAGTTCGAACGATATCACGTCCTCGTCGAATGGAACCATGTATAATGGGTATTCCCCTATGGTCATCAGGTGATGAACTTTTTCCTCCTCGAGCACCTAAATGCACAAAAAAGTTTATTGACTAACCTCCAGAAGCATGAAATATTTGACAGCTAACTAACGTTCATGAGGTGCAACAAATGAACAACAAGAAAAACATACTTTCTCACAAACAACTTCTCGTCGAGGGACAAAATAGACATGGTACTCCCTCTGCAGTCCTTTAGATATGTCATTATGCACTTGTGAAGAGATAAATTTCATCAACTCGAACTGAGAGCGGACAAGGTATACAATTTTGGAGATATCTGTCTCCAGTGGGTCAGCTGAAAGATGCCTCAGTTCAACCCCGTACTCCTGCAATCCAAAACTCAGCACAATCTCTTACAATTTCACCAGAGACGTACACCATTCAGAGTGTCTGCTAATCAGAAGACCAAAAGAATGAAAGAAAAACAAGTTGAGAAGTTCACCATTAGAACTGAGGTCTGGATGATCAAAGAAAGAGACCCACTTAGCTTGGGATCAATAACCAAGCACTTCTTTCCTCGAACCTGCAATTCCAAAACCAAACCGAATTTCAGTTGTTAAGAGCATGATGAGCAAAACCAAACGAAATAACCTACTGATAGCCAAATTTCATGATCATCCTAGCCACTTAAACAAAATCCCTCCCTTGCAGAAACGGGGAAATCAGAATTGCCGAAGGGTCGAAGGGAGGGAAGAACGAAAATGTACATTCTTGAGAATGTTGACGAGCTCTCTCTGAGACTGCTCCCTGAGAATCCAGTTTCATAACTGTCAGGGCAATTGACCAAAAAAGGTGTGTGAGCAAACGCAAAAAAAAAATGATACCTCAGGGATCGTAGATTCAGTGGTGAATTGTCTAGGTTAGGAATCTGAGATACTTTCGCCATTGTTCAGAACTGTAAGCGCCCTCGAGGATTATCGTTCTTCGGGTGACAAATTCTTCTTCCTATTGTTACAGAACAGAACTTGGAAATTAACTAGAAATTCAAGAAACCTCGACCGCGCCAAGCCGCCAACCCTTCAAGATTCTGCAGCAATGAAGAGTAAAAATCTTACAACTTGTTTCTTTTTTTTTTTTTCTGGATACAGAGACGGCGATGAGGCGTTCCGTAAACGGGGCGAACTTCAGTCAAAGCTTGAAGGCAACGGATTTGCAGTTGTGGGAGAGGATCTGCTGATTGATCGCTGGAGAGGATCAGAATTATGGTGAAATTAATCTGGGAAGAGGCTCAGTCGGAAGAACGGCAGATGACTACGGCGACGGTGTGGAGTAAATCAACATATTCGCCTGTTCGGTGTAAAATCCAAAGGTTTGTAAAGAAGGACGGTCCGACCGAAAAACTTTCAGGTCGGAAATTAGTGGATTTTTAATGTTGTCAGAACCGAATCGGGATATGAACCGATATATAAGTGGTTCGCACTTTATTAGTTTAACCGGTACTAAGCTGTGATAAACCCGTTAACGAACCGGTGTCTAATAAATAAAATTATTATAAGTAGAAACCATTAATAGTACTATAATTATATATTGATTCTAATATATTCCTAACAGAAAATTATATATGGCAAGTAAATATTGTCATTTTAAATAAATATAAATTATTTAAGCATAGAAGTTGTGATTTTTCAAAATTAAACACTGTGTTATGATTGATAAAAAAATATATTAGCTTTCGTCTCACTAAAATTGTGCTAGCCCTATTGGTAGATGGTTTGAGTTGTCACCAAAAGGTGTTGGGTTCAAATCCCAGCTCTCTTATATTTGTGCAAATTTTTGAATTTGGTCAAATAGGATTCCGACCGTCAAAAACGGTTCGAATGGCTAGTCCGGTTCAACTGGTCGATTCGCTTATAAATTGGATGATTGGACCGTGACGGTTAAATAGCCTGACCGGACAGAGTTAGTGGCGGGTGGCGATTCTATCGGTCGGACCAGCCGATCCAGTCCGACTTTAACAACACTGGGATTTTAGTGGTATGAAACAAATCATGATTTTTTTAACATAAAAAAATTAATTGTTAACTTTACTCATACTATATTCAGTATTAAATATATGCTTATTTTATTTCGGAGAGAAATGAAAAAGCATAAAACCTCAAATAAACTAACCGTATCAAATATATTCCAAATTAATTTCTTACTATCTACATTCATATTTAAATAAAATACATTACAAATAAAATGATAACTCATCATATTTGAATAAACAAAAATGACAGGGCAGTGACGGATGAATTCCATATTCTTTCTTGTCGATTTGATTTTGCTCATGCAAAGGCTTTTTCGTTGATATAAAAACACCACTGTATTTTGTGGAAAGACATTCGCTATTACGTCAAAAGTAATCCACTATTTAAGGTTTAGGTCGTTCATATAAAAAGAACTAGTTTTGTGCCCGTCCGATGGCGGCGAGTTACATTTGTTTGTACTTTTACTTCTATTATATTATTATATGTCATTTTTCAATGGTATCGGACTCCTAGTTTTCATATTTATTTATTATTGTTATTTATTATTCCTGTTTCTTCATATATGAGGGGTGCTTTGAATAAAAAAAATATGAGGGGCGCTACATTTAATCAAGGTTTTAATCATGATCAACAATAATGTCAAACAACGTTGTAACTTCAAAACTGCTTGGAAAATAGTATTCATACCATCTAATCTTTGATTAGCCTGCAATTTTCAACTTCATAAGTTGTACATGGTGTAACCTAGTGTACGCCACCTTACCGTACTCATATCGAGTTTTGCTATTTAGACCATTAATTAACGGAGTTTGGGACATGATACTATACCATAGTCTCTGGGCGAACCTCATTCTATAATTCTCAATCCAAATCGTAAGATTCATTTATAACAAAAATAATAACCAAGGATTATTATTTGTCAAAATATATTAAAGAACAACTAATAGGTGTGAACGAAGGTGTATATTACACCTCGATTGTATGCTAGTCTTTTCCACCATTATATTAAAGTACAACCAAACTTGCTATGCTTCTATATTACCTTCAACATTTTATGAATGATATCAAATCAAAATGTTAGTTATAGAGACACTTTGTCTTCGCTTCACATTATCATAAAATATTAAATGTGTGATAACTTAATACAAACATAAAGGCGTCATGTTGTGCAATTAGTACAATAGATGAATTTACAGGACATTGGTCAGGGTATGATCCTGCGTTAGTTTTACAGGACACCGGTTCGTGTATGTCCCGCACTGTTATACAGGATATCGGTCAGGGTATGATCCCGTAGTGGATTTACAGGACACCAGTCTAGGTACGATCCAAAGTGGTGTACATTACATCTAATGTACTATCCGGGGAGTGTATGACTTGGAAAATTAAGAAGTAAAAAGCACTGAATCAACCTAACCATGCATGTGATTGAATTCTTGTGTAAAGATTACTTATGATGTGGTTTAGTGATGACTTCCTATGATGTGATATATGAAATGTGCATGTCGATGATGATGGTTAAGTGATGGTTTTCTATGGTGTTTTAGACAATGATCTACCATTAGATGGTGTGATGTTTCGCTATGTTGGGACGGGGTTAAATGGTAATGCCGATATGATGTGATACTTGATGCATACATGTTTATACAATGAGTTATCAAGAGGCTTGGTGATGGTCCTATGTTGTTGATGTATGAATTATTTGAGTTTGAGATGATGAATGTGGTATGGCATGTGGTGATGAATGGATGTTTATTTGACTGATAGAGATATAACATATCAGATGTATCTTGACAGTTAAGTTAAGCGAGTAAAGGCCGATAGGTGGGTGACGGGAAACTGAATACTCCATATTTTGCCATGGTCACTGGAAGGGACAATAAGTCCTTTCGAGTTGTACTATTAAAGGTAACAGAGAAGAATTATATCATTATCTTATGAGTCGGGTTATCCGGCGAGTATAAATGGTTACTAAAAATAGAATAGTAATATATGTATTAGCGTGTCACATTAAGTAAGAATTAAAATAGTTATTTACATCTCAACCATTATATATATTAAGATTCGTTTATAATCTTTTTTAATTAAGATGTTATGCATCGGAAGATGACTCAGTTGCAAATCTACACTCTAGGAAAACTAAAAGAATTAATGTCAAACAATAAAAAGAAAAAATTATAATTACATCAGAAAAAAGTAAAGACAATGTGTTTTATAATTGTGCATGGAAGAAAATTCAATGATGTACGAAAATTTGAAAATAGAATGAAATTGGAATCGCATAAAAGAAAAGATAATAATGATATCATTTAATATGCGAGAAACGTAAAATTCATTTCCTAAAGATGACAAATACATATGTATATGTCCATTATTTTTCTTGTAACTTCTTATCAATTGAGAATGGACATATCATATAACCATAATTCGGTTTCATAAAGATACAAAAAATATGATGACCATTGGTGTGTGGTGATATTCTTAAACACATGAAATTGTTGTGTATCACTAAATTGAATTATGTTGATATATTTAATTAATCTTAAAATATAGGAATATCTCACATGAATAAGTTATTATGACTCTGGATTTGACTTAGCAAACAATCATTTTTACTTCAACAATTATCTCTTAATAATCTATTAATCACACAAAAAATGTTATTTTTCTAGTACAGCGAGATAAGAGTGTATTAGCTCATATATTTATAGTAGCTATTTTCTAACAAATATGCAACAGAATTGTATTGGTTAACATATTTATAGTAGTTCGTACAAAAAATGTTAAATATTTCGTGTTAGAATACGAAAGAAGGTTATTCTTTGTTTTTTAGTTTTTCATTTTTAAAAAATCATATGTCAAATTATGTAAAAGTTAATAATTGGGTACCAAATAAATTCATGATTTTTGGATTTTTTAATTATGTTTCAAAGATTATAAATATTATCAAACATATTATAAACTAAAAATTAAAATAGGTTGTTTTTAGTTGTTAATGATTTCTATCATTTTGTAAAAATATAATACAAAATTTTAAGCGTGATAGCTTTTATTGTGTTGTATATTTTTTTTATAAAATGAGTATTAATCTTGTTGTGATTAATTCCATAGAAGATATTTTTTCTATTGGTTAAACACCTGAAATGATTATAGTTTGAGCTCCTAGGTTGCATGATTAAATCTTAGTTATGGTGATTGATATACATGTTTTGTTGTGATCAATAGCATCAAATATACTTTATCCTACTGATTGAACACTTGAAATGATGATAGTTTGAGCTTTGAGGTCATAGGTTCAAATCTTGGTCACGATGATTGATACAAATGTTTATTTAATTTTATTTTAATGTAATTAATAACTTAAAATCTTAAATGACATGGAAAATTGTGGAGCTTTCTTTGTCCTACGTGGCAAAACGTTCTCCACAACGGCTATAATATATGTTAAGATTTGTACTAAAACGGAACCTATGATCTCTACTAGCTAAGAAATCATTAATGATTTTCTCTCTATGAATATATTTTTTTTTTTTTGAGGGGCAACCTGAGCTCTCTCTATGAATATGGGAAACACAAACTTCCCATTCAAGACTCAACCGAAATAAATATCACTATTTTGAATAAACAAAGATGATAGAAAATCAAAAAGAGTCTTCAAACTATGATCTTTAAGTAAAAACTAACTTGGTCAGCCTGCATATTTAAGTAAAATCATTTGTAGAGAAGCTCAAGTTTTCCAAAATATGGGAAGATCTTACTAAGAGCCAAGAGGAGAGTGAATTCGAAGGCATAAAGGTAAGTCCATCTTTAATATGTTGTTAGTTCTTTTTACGCTTACGAATTTGAAAAAAATGATAAAATTCGACCAGATTGTAAATGTTTTTATACTTCACAAAATATTTAAAAATAACTTCTTAAAAGAAGCCAACACATTATAGTTGGTATCAAAGTGTTAAATATATAAAAAAAATCCCATTTCAACACTGTTACAAAAGCAAAATTTTGTTATTTTGTTTGATTAGACCATATTGTCAAGTAGTGGTAGAGCTAAGACTTCCTCTTTCATAATGTAAACATATTTATATTTTTATGATTGAGAACTCTTGCCAGCAGTCGTCACTTTGGTTACACCATAGGCAGGCCAAAATCCGGGCAACTGACTATAGTGTTGGTTTAAGATCAGGGGAGGCTGGATGCACTATGAACTACACTCATGACCACCTTGAGTGCGAGGGAACTACCACCACGTTGTGCATGTTGCAACTCAACCATTGGGAGTACGACCATGTGTGTTACAACTCAACCAACCACCTCACGACTAAGATACACCTCCACTCCCGGGAATGCTACTGAAGAGATCAATGTTGATACTAGGGTTTAAACACACGGCCTTGCGAGTGTCGAATCACCAACTGAGCTAGCCCTCATTCACATAAATAAATACTATTGTACAATGTGTTTACATCAAAATTTAAACATGTACCACATTAGTTTAATACAAGAAATTAAATGACATTATAAGGTCAACTTAATTAAAATCAATTGAGATGAGCCACATGGATTGGAGTTTTGGACCCATGGCACCCAAAGGCCATTCACCCCTGCACCATCACTCCAAAATTTGGCTAAGTGGTGGAGTACCTCTCATAATGTGATTATGGGGGTAATCAACATACCTTTTAGGCCCCCTAGCATGATGGGGGGTCGTTAGTATACCCCTTAGCGTGATGAGCTGGAGTGAAATTTGGCTTAATCTGGAGAGAGTAGTACCACCATGGTTTGCCAAATTTGGCTAAGATGGCAAAGTGGAGTATGGAGAGGAGGCTCCCTAATGTGACTAGGGGGGATTCATCATACCCCTCTAGTGGATGAAATTTGGTGAAATTTTGTTAAGTCCAGAGCAACCCCCCCCTCTTGGTGTGATTATGAGGGGGTAATCAGTATATCCCCTCTGGTGCAATAAGGTGAGGTTAAATATAACTAAGTATGAGAATCCACCTTGGTATGACTAGGTGGGTGATTCGACGATGGAGTACCCCCTCCTGGTGTGATGAGGGGGTGATCAGCAATACCCCCTCCGAGGTGGGGTGAAAATTGCCTAAGTATGTAGGAGAGGAGGGTGATAATGTGTAACTCAAGTATCTCCTTAGTGAGATGACAAAAGGGGATGACATCAAGTGGCAATAGGGTAACCTCTGGGGCTCTCATGATCATAAGTTATAAATTATTTTTACCATTTTCGCACCATATGATTCGAATACCTACCCACACATTACTAGGGTGTCTTCATGCCTTAACCATTTTTTCTCATCCGGCAAAAAGCTACTAAACTACCAAGTGTAGGGGGTCAAGACTGGAGATGGTGGCACATCCGACGTCAGGGTTGTTAGGATAGTTAAGAGTGTAACTGTCACTCCACGTCAGCTGAGCAGTTTCTCAAGACAGTTACTTCTCATAATGACAAATGTGTGAACTATGCTTATTTTAATCGTTATTCAAGAAGTCAAGATGCGCTCATTTTCATTTCAACACAAGTTTTCTTGTCGGAAAACACAATAACAAAATATTCATATACCACCTCAAAATGGTGAATTGAATCCCTTGGATAATCTACATAGAGACATTTTGTTATTTACAAGAACTTACTTATGTCATGTGACAAAGACAAAAGTCCATGCCTACGTCTATGTTGTATTGTTGTAAAAAAATATAAGTTGAAAGTCAAACTTGACGAAATATTCTGAATATATTCCGTGATTAAATATTATGTATTGTGTTTCGTGTTCTAAACTGTCATCCGTTGAAAATAAATGTCTAATATGTCCAATATGATTAAATAAAGTGGTTTTAAAACATAAACATTAAATAGAGTGATTATATTAGACATTAAGCCAATGAGCCATTTACCAAATTTCTCATATTGGGATAAAAATGAAATGAATATAGACCACAATTGCAACAGAAAGGAAAAGAAAAAACTTATAAAAAAAAAAGGAAAAGAAAGAAACACAAAAAGGAAAGAAAGAAAGTCGAGTAAAAATTCAGGCAATCCCCATGAACGTTTCCCAAAGCACCTTCTGCTCGAATTCCCATAAATAAATCAGAGCAAAAAAACAAACAGATTCCATCCCCACCACCACCGTCGTCCCGTCGTCTTGCGGGCCATGTCCTCCGCCCGACGCTTCTGGCGCCTCGGCGCCCCAGCCGTCTCCGCCGTGGTTGCCTCCGGCGGCTATTTGCTCCTCTCCCCTAACCTTGCCTCCAGCGACCGGGGCGGCGGTCCGGCTCTCGACTCCTTGAAGCTGAAAATCCACGATCCCGGGGTCTCCGTTCCTTCCCGTGCCGCGCAGGAGTCGGCTCTGATCGGCTCCACCGCCTCCAATCCTCTCGACATTCTGGTCGTCGGCGGCGGCGCCACTGGTTGCGGAGTCGCGCTCGATGCAGTCACGAGAGGCCTCCGCGTCGGCCTCGTTGAGAGAGAGGATTTCGCTTCCGGCACGTCTTCCAGG
This sequence comes from Linum tenue, assembly GCA_946122785.1. Taxonomy (NCBI): domain Eukaryota; kingdom Viridiplantae; phylum Streptophyta; class Magnoliopsida; order Malpighiales; family Linaceae; genus Linum; species Linum tenue. The sequence continues at coordinate 5,660,128 of CAMGYJ010000007.1, read as the reverse complement.
TCCACCAAGCTAATCCATGGAGGCAAGTCTCCTTTCTCTTTCTCTTTCTCTCTAATAGCACATAGAGACAAGCAGGATAGTGTTCGGTTGACAGCGATAGTGAATTGCTTGGATTAGCCGGCCTTTGCAGTGCAATTGACCTTAGTTCTTTTCATTTCTTTTATTCCTCCGATGAGAAACTTCGGCGAAATTAGATTTCGGTTCGAGTTCATCCTTCTATTAGTTTCATGGATCATAATGATATGCTTGACGATCTCCGAGTGACGCCATCAAGATTTGACCGGACCACAAGATGGAGCCATGGCCTTTGACCAAATACATTTTGACTGAATTGGCAGAACAGGCATTTATAATGAGAGGAAAGAAATTAGTGAGGGCTGATCAGGCGCTTATGATTCCAGGTTGGTTTGGCATTGTGGTTGTTTGTTTATTGTGGTACAGTGTCAAGAAATCCATGACGATCAAGTGATGTTGCTTCATCTAGAGTAGCGAATGCTTGTAGGATTGGGTAGAATCATGGAAATGCTCCACAGCTGTTCAGTTGATGACAAAATCAAAGCAGGTTTGATGGTAACAGGGCAACAAATAGGGTTTTCTGTTTTTTTCACTTGTCTCAATGTTAAGCCAGGTCACCAAGTTAGTTCTTAGGAAAAATGACCGCGATGATTGATGGGGGTTTTCTATTACTATTTGTCTAATAATTTTACTTTTGGTGTTCCTTACTTCTACTAGGAGTTCGCTACCTGGAAAAGGCAGTCTTTAATCTCGATTATGGGCAGTTGAAGCTAGTGTTCCATGCACTTGAGGAAAGGAAACAGGTTATTGACAATGCACCACATCTCTGCCATGCTTTGCCATGCATGACACCTTGCTTCGATTGGTTTGAAGTAGTATACTATTGGGCGGGGCTGAAAATGTACGATTTGGTCGCTGGAGCACGCTTGTTGCACCTTTCCAGATATTATTCTACACAAGAGTCTGTTGAATTGTTTCCAACTCTTGCAAAGAATGGCAAAGATAGAAGCTTAAGGGGAACAGTGGTGTATTATGATGGGCAGATGAATGACTCTCGGCTTAATGTTGCTTTGGCATGTACTGCTGCATTAGCTGGTGCTGCAGTGCTGAATCATGCTGAAGTTGTATCGTTTCTGAAAGATGAGGCTAGTGGGAGGGTAATTGGTGCTCGTGTTAGGGACAACCTATCAGGTATGCTAGTTGAACCTGTAGTTGTCTACTTAACTCTGGTACTGTGTCAGAGTAGTTCTCACCCTCTCAAGAAGTTATTGTGATGATATGCATATCTGAGGTTAGCCTCTTACTTCTATGTTGTGGATTATCCACATGGAGCAGATAGTTTTACCGTTTTTCATTTCCCTTTAGTTGGACTTTGGTATAGATTATATTTATATGCTATGGAAGGACTTCACACCCTCTTGAAAGCTTGACTACATGTATCAACCCATTCTTCACTCTCACTGAGTCTTATACAATGGCACTGATCAGTTGATTTTAACTGCGAGGCCTTTGTTTTTCAACCTTCTACCAGTTAGTCTATTGGAGTCATATAGCAAGGACCTTGGACAACAGAAGTTTATTAAGCTTGTAATTTTTTTCTTCCTGTATTTATTCTACCAATGATGATTTATGACCCCTTCCGTCATTGTTAATTTGTGACATCCATATGGGATTGCTTGAATAAATGTTGATGCGTTGTATAGTTGTTCCCTCTGACTATTAAAATAGCAATAACTGAAAAAATGGTATGGATGTTGCGTTGTATAGTTGTTCCCTCTGACTGTTAAAATAGCAATAACTGAAAAAATGGTATGGATGTTTCTGTTCTGTTTCCCATACTCTGTTTACCACACCTCAAGTAAATGCGTCACTCAGCTAATTATGGTCGTACCTTTGTCAGGCAAAGAGTTTGATGCCTATGCAAAAGTTGTTGTGAATGCTGCTGGCCCATTTTGTGACTCTGTGAGGAAAATGGTGAAGGATGATGTACAACCCATGATCTGCCCTAGCAGTGGTGTACATATTGTTCTACCTGACTATTATTCACCAGAAGGAATGGGACTGATTGTTCCGAAAACAAAGGATGGACGTGTTGTCTTTATGTTGCCGTGGTTGGGGAGAACAATTGCCGGGACGACAGATTCTAATACGTCTATTACTCCTCTCCCAGAGCCACATGAAGATGAGATTCAGTTTATACTTGATGCTATTTCAGACTATTTAGTTGTTAAGGTACGTAGTTGTGCTGATCGGCTCTATTTTCTAGCAACTTAAATGTGGTCTATTGGAATCGAACCCCAGTCAGCTAAAACCGAGGCGGCTAGAAAATACCAGCTTGCTATTCCATTTATATTCCTTCCAAAATTTTGATCTATGATGTGGAAATAGGAAATGTACTGATCCTTTGAACTTTTGCTATATGAAGATTCAACCAATAGGTGAGAGTCAAATTTCAAAATCCAGAGTCCTGGTTTAGTGAAATCATGATTTCATGTCTATTATATGCACACTTGAGGAGTAGCTAGATTTTAATGATTGATCTGAACTGCTAAGCTAGAGCTCGATTCTTTGTGGAGGACTTGTGGAATGTTGTATCTCTTTCCTCTTTGTGGGATGTGGTGCATCTCTATCCTTTTTTGGTGAAGCAACTTTTTTTCAATGAATAACCAATTTTGTTCATCAAAGAAGGGCGAGCATATCACTCAGAACTTTCAAGTTACAGCATGTAAAACTAGGTGTACCCTCCCAACTGATTAGTCTAACAAGTGCGAACAGGAGAGCAATACACTGCTGCTAGGATACAGAAACCACAGCTAAAAGACTATACAAACTACACAATTCTCCTCTATCTCACTAAGCAATTTTTTTTTTTAATGTGAAGCAACTGTTTTTTTTTTGTTTGGATCAAATTGATGTGAAGCAACTATTGATAAATATATAGGTGCGGCGCACAGATGTTCTTTCAGCTTGGAGTGGGATTCGTCCGTTGGCTACAGATCCTTCTGCAAAGAATACTGAGAGCATTTCTAGAGATCATGTTGTCTGTGAGGATTTTCCTGGTCTGGTCACTATCACTGGTGGCAAATGGACCACCTATAGAAGGTAATGGTGCAGACCTATTCACTTGGTTCTCTGGTTTTTTCTTGCTCTCTGTCTCCACTTTTATGAAATGCATGATTTCTCTGTCTCCTTTGCTCACTGGATTTCTTTTCAGTATGGCAGAGGATGCTGTTGATGCAGCTGTGAAGTCCGGGAAGCTGAATCCTGAAAGTGGATCTTTGACCCATCGTCTAAGACTGACAGGTGCCAACGGCTGGGAGCCCTCGTATTTTACCGTTCTTGCACAACAGTACATGCGTATGAAGAAGTCATATGGCAATAAAGTTGTCCCTGGTGTGATGGATACTGCTGCAGCAAAACATTTGTCTCATGCATATGGTACTCTGGGTGAGCGTGTGGCTGCTATAGCACAGGTACTATATGGCATTTGGTGCATTTGTTTCCTGCATGTAAATGCTATATTAGCTCATGTTGCTTTTTGAGACCCATCCCAAGAATTTGATGAATGCTATAGAAATTCATCATTGCCATTTACTATTGTCCAGTCGCATTGATTGACCCGTCTAGTCTGCTTGTTTTTCTTTTCATTGTCAAGAATGAAGGCCTGGGGAAGCGGCTTGCCCATGGGTACCCCTTCCTGGAAGCCGAAGTAGCGTATTGTGCACGCAATGAGTACTGCGAATCTGCAGTCGACTTCATTGCCAGGAGGTCGCGGCTTGCCTTCCTAGACACCGATGCAGCACACCGTGCATTGCCACGAGTCATTGAGATCCTGGCCTCCGAGCACAAGTGGGACAGTAAAAAGCAGAAGCAAGAGTTGGAAGATGCCAAGCGGTTCCTGGAAACCTTCAAGTCCTCGAAAAACGCTCAGTTCCATGACGGCAAGCATCAGTAATATGTAGTATGTACACAATTGCTCTATCCTCTCCTCTCCTCAACTTGTAACTATCTCCGGTTGCTTATTCAAGCTTCAATCGCTCTCTTTTATCTTGCTAGGTCGAAGGCATTCATTGAGCTCAAGTTCTTGCTTCCGCGATACATTACTTGATACATGGTCTCTGCCTCTGCCCCGGAAGTTTTTACTACCGGCTGGTGTTTTGGTTCAGTAGATGAAATGAGATTTGGCAGACTTGCTTATAGTTAACCACAGTTGATTAGAAAGAAAATTTCTGTTGTGGTACAGGGGGAATATGAATGTACCCGGTGGGGAAATTGGTTTTGTTTCAAAATAAAGTGACCAGTAAATGGCAGAAGCATAATTTGGGCCTTTGCAACTGGCCTTTGTTCCCAGTTGGATAAAAGAAAAGAGACGGGCCTTTGCACCTAATTATTATTACCTTCTAAATTGGGCCTTTTGGCCCAGATTCAAAGATCGAACTAAAACCCGCACCCGCCTTTCTCCTCTGCTCCAAGAGCGCAAAAATGGCGTTCTCACTTCACTCCCCGTCTTCTTCTCAAAGCATTCTCCTTGTGCGTTCACTTTTCTGTTTTCTCAGACCTTCCCGCGAGCCCACTCACATCTCCTTCCTGCTCCTCTTCTTCGTCTCCTCCTTCTTTGGAATTTAACATAAGCTTCGACCCTTCTGAACCCAAACCCAAATCTGCAATTCAGCTACTCCATCTTCAAGCTTGGGAGAATCTGCTATTGCTGCTACCTGACCGACGATACAGTTTGCCCGTTGTCGAGGTTGAAGAAGACGGGAGAGGACAGAAAGGGACAGGTACTGTACGCTGAAATGTAGTAAGTAGTAGCCTTACCTTTGCTTGCATGTGGAATGGAGGAAATGGCTGAGCTGTTTATCAGTTTATGTATGTACTAGCTGTGGGACTTCACTCTGCACATGCCATCTGTCTGCATCTGCCGTTTGTTTCTGAATGAAACAAGAACAACAATAATGAAAACTGATGTTCTGGATTTTAACAGATACCATCTTCACTTATTGAGACATGTCCAAGAAACTGCAAAGACCTTTTTCCTTGTGGAGACAAATCATTCCCGTCATTTTGTTTTGTCTGCTTTACCAAGCATCATTCATGAGGTTGTTTCTGTCTTTATCACGCTCTTTACCGAGCAAACATATCTAAGCTCGCAGCAAATGGCCATGAGAAGAAGAAGACAAACAACGGTAAAGGGTAAACATCAAATAAACAAAGGGTGAGTTGCCTGTAATGATCACTCTTTTGAGTTTGTTTGCTACTTTGGTTTGGTTTGACGTCAATTCTATAGTTTGTTCCTTCGGTTGGTTCTTGTCCTAATGGGATGGCCCAACCCTTTTGACATTTATATATGAACCAATCTAATTATTCTGATACTATATAAATCTAATATAATTCCACCTCTGTGAATTAATACGTAGTGTAAAATCATACGATCTGTACCACGAACAACTATCACAATTTCCGTGGATCGTTATCCTACCAAATGCGTCAATAGGTCGATCACCCATCGGACCCAAGCCCCCAATCCACCAATCCAGTTCTCAGGGGTAGGGGTGGAAATCGGTACGGTATCGGTATCTCAATACCAAATACTGAAATCCCGAATACCGAATTACACCATAAAGTCAATCCCAATCCCAATCCCTAAATAATTTCGGTATCCCAATCCCTAAATATTTCGGTATCCCAATCGGTACTTCGGTATCCCAATCGGTATTATCGAATACAAAATTAATTACCTTTGCAATTAATAATTAAATATATAAATTAGATTTTATTGTTTAATTTAGGAGGAAAAGACTAAGCAAAGAGTCTTGAATTAGGATATTGTTAAGGAGAATATAGGAGAGGAGACATCTCAAGTTCTTATCATTGGTAATCGTTAATTTGATGAATTGGAGGTTGAGAGACGACTATTAATAGTGATGAAATGATATATGTATAATTAAATGACACTCTTGGTGGCTGAGGGTCGTGTAGTAGTGAATGAGAGAGTCTAGTTGAGAGGATAAAATACACACTATCTTATATTTCTGTATTGATCGGTATTTCGGTATATACCGGTCCCGTAATCCCTAATACCGAATAACAATTGAAATTCAATTCCAATCCCAAAAAATAATACGTGTATTCGGTAATACTAAATATAGACAAATTCGATATGGTATTCGGTATATCTCAAATACTAGTACTAAACTTCCGGCCCTACTCAGGGTGTGGTTTTCCAAATTCTCCTCTCCTGTAAAACCTGAAGGCACTTTTTTGTAATTTAGAGTAGTAGCTTTCAGTCTGGAAAAAAGGAGAAGTAGCTTTCATAACAAATAAAAAGTAAGGGTAGCAATGAGGAAAAAGCCAAACGGGCGAATGCAGAGGGAATTTGCTTTGGGAACGACGCCCCGGCCCCCTCGGACGCACCCAGCAAATTAACCGTCGGTCCAACCACGTTTAAACCATAATAACGCTTCGGTCAGAAAAACGTCTAACATGCTGAAATCAACTGACAATTTTATTCGTATTTCGTACCAAACATCTAGACTACAATTAAACCATAATTTAACTACAAAATATCCTATCAATTTACTTCTTTTTTTTTGGCATAGATAGCTTAATAAGATAGTCAGAGAACTGTACACAACCAAACGCGCCAGTCGACAAGTAGTAGAACTGGCGATGAAAGGGCCTTTTGTGCCACTAGGTGGGAAGTCCTGTTGTACCTGCGAGGAGTAAAAGTACAAGAAAAAACCGAAAAGGAAGACACAGCCACCCGAATCTCCTCCATAATTGCACCACCCCGTCCGTGTGCAACATCTCTCTCCCGTACGGCCCGGATCAACATTTGGCAGGGGGCAGGATCTGGTCACAACCCCCTTAGGGGTTGTGAGTTTCACTTCCCACATTAGAGTCGTCCATCTCCTTTCCAAATCCGACGGCTATCAACACAAAAAGGGTGTTTTGGGAAGTCTTGAGTAACCTTTAAAATAAAAAGGAAAGAAAAAGTAACAATAAATATAATTTCAATGCTGAATTGACGGAATTAAGAAAATATAGTAAATGCATGGGGAATATTGGTATGCGTGATTTGTGGGATTGGATTAGCACTAACCATAACCCCTACCATTTTCAGATTCTTCATCTTTCAGCAGAGGCAACGTAGGTAGCCCAACAGACTGGAAGCAACGTCGGAGCAACTTCTCGTTGACGCCGACGTAATGAACGGCGACAAAGATTTGGGAGGGATTCGACGGGACTGGTTTATTTGGCTTCATCGCGACGACAACAACACGACATGAGAAATGCCGCCGGAGGCAATAATCTCGGTAGGGTTAACTAGTGTGATTTCGTTGTACTGGTATTAGGTTGTACACTGATGGAAAGAGAGAACGGTACCAGTAGTATGCTTGTGCTATTATGTTAGTATTGGTAGTGGTAGCTTTGTACTGGTACACTTGTAGTGGTAGTTTTTGTCAAAGTTAATCTGCAATTCTGGAAGGAGCCCACAAGGATGCAAGTTGCAAGTGGAAAATAGGGAGAGGAATTCTCTAGCATAATCGTGAAATCCTACAAGGCTAAGGAAATGGAAAAAGACAAAAGTCTCTAGATCAGCCAACTACCATAACCAAAAAATATATATATCCTACTCTACCCCACTCTAGCATGGACTAAGAACAGCCACATATAAAACCTACCACCCATATAATTGATGTATCTGGAGCATTCCAGCTTTCCAAATGGTGGTGGTAGACAAGTATAAATAGAGAAGTGTATGTGTGTTGAAGGTAGAGTGAGCTAGAGAGCATAGGCTCCTCTCAAGGGTTAAGGCAACAAACTTGCCTAATCCGTTATGGGAAAATGTGGGCAGTGTTTGTGAGGGTAGAAGTAGAACAATTAAGAGCAGCAGCTCTAATGTAAAAGGCAACAATTGCCTAGTTGTGTGAGATATTAGAGTGAAAGAATTTCCTCTATTTTCGATCCATCTCACCATATTTCCGCTGTGCCCCAACAAATTTGGTATCAGAGCTGATACTGCTATCCTATCCTCCTAAACCAGTCCCATATATCCTACCCATAAAAAAAAAAATTCCCCAAATTCTGGCAGCAGTCCAGGCGAACACAATGTTCGTGGTGGAGGAAGACTCTGACAAAATGTCAGAAGCATGGCTGAAAGCAAAACAGCCATAATTGAACAAGGCTACCAGAATGGAGCAAGGCCGTAGAGGAAAATCCAACGGCAGCAACAACAACAACAGCAACTCAACTGCATTATATGTCAAAAGACGGGACGTGCAACAAAATTTTGCAGGTTCAAATGCAGGAAGCAGAAGCAAGAAGATCAAGAAGCAAAATTCACTCAAGGTGAAGAAATCAAGCATACTTCATGACGAAGTCGGAAGTTCAAGACACAACTACGAATTGCAGATTAAGAGGGGGTGTCAAAGTTAATCTGCAATTCTGGAAGGAGCCCACAAGGATGCAAGTTGCAAGTGGAAAATAGGTAGAGGAATTCTCTAGCATAATCGTGAAATCCTACAAGGCTAAGGAAATGGAAAAAGACAAAAGTCTCTAGATCAGCCAACTACCATAACCAAAAAATATATATATCCTACTCTACCCCACTCTAGCATGGACTAAGAACAGCCACATATAAAACCTACCACCCATATAATTGATGTATCTGGAGCATTCCAGCTTTCCAAATGGTGGTGGTAGACAAGTATAAATAGAGAAGTGTATGTGTGTTGAAGGTAGAGTGAGCTAGAGAGCATAGGCTCCTCTCAAGGGTTAAGGCAACAAACTTGCCTAATCCGTTATGGGAAAATGTGGGCAGTGTTTGTGAGGGTAGAAGTAGAACAATTAAGAGCAGCAGCTCTAATGTAAAAGGCAACAATTGCCTAGTTGTGTGAGATATTAGAGTGAAAGAATTTCCTCTATTTTCGATCCATCTCACCATATTTCCGCTGTGCCCCAACAGTTTTGTACTGGTACGATTGTGTTGGTACGCATGTAGTAGTAGTTTTGTACCACTACAAGTGTAGTGATAGTTTTGTACTGGTAGACTTGTAGTGGTATTTGGGACAGGATACAGTTTAAATTGTCAATTGTGACAGATGTTTCATTATTCTAATGAGATTTTCTTACCCGTAGAGTTTTGTAGTGAACTAGTGCTACTTACTTGTACCACTATTATTGATTCCTACTAGTAATAATATCTACTAGTAATAGTTACTGGCACATATACAACTATTGGGGAAATTTGCCAAGAGTGGTTTCCGATCCCCAACTTGTGGTCTCTGATCCCTACCTTTACTAATTACCTGTACGGATACAATAATCGGTAGTGGTACTTGTACATGAACCACTATTGTTACTGGTACAATAATCATTAGTCGTACTGGTACTAAGAACCAGTAGAGGCTTTTGATACCAATACCACAACTATTACTTGTACCACTATTAGTACTTGTACCACTACTGGTCACTTTGTGATTAGAAAAACAAGTCAACTACTCTTGTAACACAACACCATATTAACTTATTCAACAACAATCCTATTTTTCAACTACACATCTGGTTCAACTTCAAATTTGGAATGAAAATGGAACTAAAAGGCATACCACTACTAGTTTCACAACGTCTAAAACTTTGTTCTTACTCCATAATGAACATGAACCAAACGCATACTACTCAGATGTGGAAACAAACTACTGCTGGGTTTGTTGGGTATATCCATGGAGTAAACCCTCCTTCATCCACAAAGCTCTACCCATCACCTCCTCCACCATCATATTACTTGGGTCATCAATTATAGTATGGAACCTTTGTTCTCGCCATTCCTGATAGCAAAATAACACAAATACATTTGTCAGACATGTTGATTAAAACTTACAATTCCAACTCCATATAAAGCCTGTGATACAGTAACGGTGGTAGTGCGTAGTGGTACCGGTATCTCTCCAAGATATAACAATATTACTAGTGGTACTTGTATCTCTCTTCAAGATGAACCAGTATCACTAGTGGTACTGGTACCTCCTTCGCTAATGGTAGTGGTACAACGATCACTAGTGATACTTGTTCATGTACAACTATTGGTACTGGTACACAAATCAGTTGGTGTACTGGTACAAGAACCAGTTTTGGTACTGATACCACTACCACTGGCAATAAAACAATCAATTCTAACTACCACTAGCACATCGATACCAATTCCAAGTACCACTGAATATACACAAACAAACAGGATACACAAGAACCGAAGGTTTGCATCTTCTATTCCAACGTGCGGATCGGAAACCAAAAACTTCAGGGACGAAGAATCTCACATGTTCTCTATTCAAACGTCGTAGCAAGGGTCGACATCGGTAGTTAGTCAAGCGAATCACTGAAAGAACAAGCGAGCACTTTTAGGTCTTGTGGATTCTAGCGTGGAAGGCCACTGGGGAACGACCAGTTTAAACCTGTCAATGGAAATTCAACCGAACGGAATTCCAAACGATATGTATCAGATAGAAGCAAACAAAGGAGTGGACTTACATCTACTCTCAAAGAACAAGCCTTTGAATCCAGCAGAGGTAGGTCGCGAGATGATACAGGCGAGAGGCGACAACAATGGAAATCGGCGACGATGGCTTGTTTTTTTTTTTTTTTTGGTTTCGTGATGAGAAGGAGGGAAGAGGGAGGATTTCCAGGCGAAGGATTTCTCCGCGGGGAAGGTGGCCGAATGGTCTCCGAAAAATCTTTCCCTTTCAATCCCGAAGATTCCGTCTCAGCAAACGTGGCTTGGGTAGGGAGCTGATCCAGTGCGGCACCTCCCTTTTTGCCTCTGATGAATATCAGCCGCCAGATGAAGATATGGGAAGGGAGAAGGGGGATCTAGGGATGGGAAGAGGGAAGCGAAAATCACTTCCCTTCTAGGGGAAGTGACGGTATCTAATCCCCATTTGGCAGTCCCCGCAAAAATTCACCACAGGAAAACCATGCATTAGACACCAGCTTATTGCGTCACGCAATGCCAACAGTTCCATGGTAAAAGGGTCATCAATACCTGTGTAATGTTTCCCTAGAGCAAACATGAGGCTTCCATTAGCTGAGAAACCAGCAAAACCAATTCAACCCCCTGATCCTTGCCGCCAAGCCCCATCAAAACGCACTAGAACTCCCCCGTCAGGACACACACCATCCCGTCCAGATCGCAAGGCCGGTACTTGTCGCCCTTGACCCCGCGGGCCCTGGTGCAGCGTAAGCGGAGATGTCGCAGCCCGCCATTCCTCCACTTGTGCTTGGAATTGACACAGTAATGTTGGTCCTCTATATTGAATAAATTTGTGTATCGCCCAACACCTCGATTTCCAAACTCGCCAGCATAAGAAAACAACATTAGCGACATCAGTCTTAGAAAGACGGCATTCAAAGAAAAGAGTCTTCCAACAATCCGAATAGGAAAGAGAAGATAACCTGCCACGAAGGAGGCCAAAGCCAGCAAGTTCCCATAGCTCCACAGCTACACGACAATGTAGGAACGAATGAAGGATGCTTTCAATCCCATTAGAGCAAATTGGACAAACATTATCATCAACCAGCCGCTTGTAGTGAAGCACCGCACGAACTGGTAGAAATCCCCGCTCCACCCTCCAGCAGAAGACCCTCAATTTCGGTGGAACCGGCAGCTGCCACAGGAACTTCCAGAATCGTTTATCATATGGTAAGTCGCGAGGCGGATGGGTCCTGTTTAGCTCCGAGGATAGGAGTTGGTACCCCGTCTTAACCGTGTATTCCCCTGAAACAGAATAATGCCACACCAATTTATCCGGAATAAGCTGGTTAGGCAAAGGAATAGATAAGATCAGCTCTACTGACTCCACTGTGAATAGATCCTGCAAGACAGCCACTTTCCAAGAGTGGGATTGGGGGCAAATTAATTCTGAAACAAAAGTGTATGACATGGAAGCATTAGGAAGCAGAGAAGGTGATGAAGGAGGGGAAGAGGGCAGCCACTTATCGGTGAGGATGCGCACGGCAGCACCATTACCAATGCGTCATCGGAGACCACGAGCCAATAAATCTCGCCCCTCAAGTATGCCTTGCCACGCCCAAGAAGCACGAGAGCCGACTTCAGCTGTGAGTATGGATGTAGAAGGATGGTACCGGGCCTTGTATAGGACTGCAATTGGAGAGTCTGACATTTGGAGTAATCGCCATGCCTGTTTTGCCAAAAGTGCAATGTTAAAACGATCAAAGTCCCGAAAACCTAACCCACCTTCAAACTTACTGTGACACACTTCGGGCCAAGATAGCCAATGTATGCCCTTCTCTTTGTCTTGATTAGCCCACCAAAATTGTGATAATTTACATTTTTTGGTTTTAAACCCATCAATAATAATCAAATTTAATAATCCGTGAGTAAAAAGGTTAAAAAGAAATGAATTAAAATACATTTCTCCTCTCTTCGTGCCGGCCTGTAACCCAACCGGCCAACCCTTCCCTCTCGCCCACTAATATTTTTGGCTACGGAAGAAAATAGAGTTCTGACTTCTGACACAACAGGAAAATAAAAATAAAAAAGAAAATATAATTGAATTCGAAGTTTCCGTTTCTCTCCTGCAATTCCCTCTCCCTCCCTCCTTTCTCTGCAACAGTAATAACAATGGCGTCCTGACTGATTTCGGCAGGAAAAATAATAGAGATATGGCTGCCAATGCGACTGTCAGAGCTTCTGTCAGACACTTACAGAGTCCTTCTTCCCATCCTTCATTTTCTGCTTCTTCGTCTACCATTTCTTCTTCCCCTGCTGCTTCTCCTTCCTCCTCCTCCTCTTCTTCCTATTCTTCTGCTAGAAACGGAAACGGGAATGGAGCTTCTCAAAAACAGCAGCAACACCAGCAGAGCAATGGTTCGTCTGTCACTGTCAGGAATAAGGCTCCTTCCGGCGCTGCCACCGGCACCCGCCGCTCCGTCACTCCGACTACTTCCCATTCTCAGCGCTCGCCTTCGCCTTCCTCGTCGTCTTCTCACCACAACAAAGACAATGGTCTAATCTCCCTCCCTCTCTATTGTTCTGTTTCCCTCAATTTTGGAATCTCGATTTAGGATCAAGGACTGGGGAAACGAAGGGCGGAATTTGGAATCTTATTCTTCTAGTTTTTGTTTGTAGAATCTGGGAGAGTTAGACTTGCGGTTAGAGTGCGGCCCAGAAGTGCAGAGGAGGTCATTTCAGATGCCGATTTTGCTGATTGTGTTGAACTCCAACCAGAGGTACGTACGAAGTCGAGTGCGGCAATTTGTCGCCATTGCTTTGCAGATGATGATCTGAAAGGTTTCAGTTCTAGGTTTGATTTTGCGTTGGTTGTGCCAATCTTACTTGGCATGCAGGGTTTTTGTTTGCTAATAAACTAAAAACCTGCATCCATTTTCTGTAAATTCCTGTGCCATTGCTTCTGCTAGTGCTAGAGGCTTCTTTGGATTGATCATCTGGGTTGATGATAATCGATTTGTCATTGTGGCGTTCGTGCAGCTGAAGAGGTTAATGTTAAGGAAAAACAATTGGAGTGCTGAGTCGTACAAATTCGATGATGTTTTCACAGAAACAGCCTCTCAAAGGCGTGTATATGAAGCTGTTGCAAAGCCTGTTGTTGAGGTGAGTACCAAGGAGCAAACTATTGAAGCTAAGCATTATGCAATGTATGTTACAGACTAGGCTCCGAGGTGATTCAATGATACTTTATTATCATATTGTAGGAAGACGGCTTAGTATTTGCTTCATAGATGGTATATATTTGTGATCTGTAAATGTTTCATGCCTCACTGAAGATAAACCTTCAATCTTGTCTTTTTTAAGGCTCAATGTTGTACTTGGCATAGGATGTTAATCAAATACTGATAATTTCTGTGTAACTATACAGAGTGTATTGAGCGGATACAATGGCACGGTTATGGCTTACGGTCAAACGGGTACTGGGAAAACTTATACCATTGGCAGAATGGGAAAGGATGACGCAGCTGAGCGGGGCATCATGGTTAGATCTTTAGAGGATATACTATCTGGTACTAGCTCTAGCTCTGATGTGGTGGAGATCTCTTATTTGCAGGTAGTAAGACTTGTATCCTATAATATTACATAATTATATTGTATTTGGTGCACAACTTAAAGGAATGGTTTTGAAGTTTGAACAAAAGGAAAAGCAAAAAGGAACTACAAGATACAACATTTAACATCCTGATCCATTTGCTCAGCTTTCAAACTTGATACAGTCTAATTTAAGAATGGATTGATGGAGTAGATTTCTGGTGACACGCTCCTGTTCAAATATGATAATGTCGACCATTATTAATGTGTTAAATAATACGCAGCCTTGATAATTACTACATTGTTCTTCTGTCATTGCAACAGTTGTACATGGAATCCATACAAGATTTGCTCGCACCTGAGAAAGTCAATATCCATATCAACGATGATCCAAAGACTGGAGAACTGTCTATACATGGAGCTACATTGGTTAAACTCCGCGATCTTGATCAGTTTTTGGAGTTGATGCGAATAGGGGAAGCAAACCGTCATGCAGCTAACACTAAACAAAATACGGAATCTTCACGCAGTCATGCAATTTTGATGGTCAGTATTTTGTTCTATCTAATTTTATTGAATGTGATACCCTTGAATTACCGTTACAAATTCTTGAGTGCTATGCTTCTATGAGTAATGATAGGTCAATGTTCGTGTGAACCTTATTGCTCGTTCAGGTCTTTGTACGCAGATCTGTTCCGCAGAAATCAGAAGATGAAATTGGTGTGGTGCCTAATCTACCGCGAGGAAATGACCTTTGTAAAGTTAGAAAGAGCAAGATGCTAATTGTTGATCTTGCCGGTTCTGAAAGGATAGACAAAACAGGTACATGAAAGCTTGACAACGGCAATCTACAACAGAATGGGAACATTGAATGACTGTCAGAATATAATACATTTCATCTGTTGTTGTGTACTGCTCTTAGTCTTAAAAACTTATATCATTATCTTTTAGTTGTGCAGGCAGTCAAGGTCACTTACTCGAAGAGGCAAAGTTCATTAATCTTTCTCTCACTTCCCTTGGGAAATGTATAAATGCTTTGGCTGAGAACAGTCTGCATATACCTACAAGGGACTCGAAGTTGACTAGATTACTGTGTGATTCTTTTGGAGGTCAAATTAGCATGCCTTCTTTCCAACAGTGTCCTTGTCTTTTTTTCTTTGCCGATTTATCATACTCATTAAAATTGACGTGTTCCTAATCAAATAGGTTCTGCGAGGACCTCACTAATTGTAACAATCGGCCCATCTGCACGACACCTTCCAGAGACCAGTAGCACAGTTATGTTTGGACAACGGGTAAGTTGTGAAAGATTCTGCAAGTACAATCAAATCGATAGCTTTTTTCTGTACTCGCGTCATGAACGTTCGATTGTTGTGATTCAGTAATTACATTCCATGTTATTTTTCATGCCACTATTGTTCTTCATATTTGTTGAAGGCGTCACATTGGGATACAACTGAAATTGAAAATTTTACTGAAAATTTCAAAGCCTTATCTGGCTTAGCTATGAAAAGCTAATTCACTTGAGAAAATTTCATAAGCAACCTGAAAACATTTCTACTTGCAGGCAATGAAAATTGTAAATATGGTGAAACTTAAAGAAGAGTTTGATTACGAACGTCAATGCCGGAAGCTTCAGATACTGGTAGACCAGCTGACCGTGGAAATAGAAAGGGAGAAGAAGTTGAGGGTTAGCGAAAGGTATGCTTGTGAAAGGCAGGTTAATGAATGTCGGGACTCTTTAAAGAATGTTGCAATGAAATCTGAGGTAATTTTGCTCTCTCCGTTGTAGCATTTACCATGGTAGTTATGCTCTTATAGTATGCTTACAATATCTTGCGCTTGACTAGTTCTTGGAGAAGGAGAAGTCTCATATGGAGGTTCAGATAAAGGATATCGTGAATGAATTGGACAACCAAAAGGCACAAAATGGTGGACTGTGTGATAAGGTGGCACAGCTGGAAATGAGGTTGAGGCTTAGCCAGGTACTTCCGTTTTCCAAGTAGCACATGGTTTTGTTTCCCGATCATCGTTGATGGTCTCCCTGCAACATCATTGCCACCATTGTGATTCCCGTTTGAACTAATTTATGGGGCAATAGTTAATATACTATCATAAGGTTGGAGACTGAACTGGTGAAAGATTTCCATTCATGGATGCTAATGTATCAAAATGTTATTACAAAAAGAGGGAACTAGGCTATCTCTGATATTAGAATTTGTATATCTTGTGCTTTGTTGGAAAATTGCACGATCCCTTGTTTTGTTCTTACTCAGCTTGAAAATTCGACATATCAAAAAGTGCTTGCTGAAACCACACAATTGTACGAGGAGAAAATAGCAGAGTCTAAAAAGCAGCTCGAAGACAAACATGATTCGCATGAAAGTGCCAATGAAGAACTAAATATGATGAAGGAACTCCTAAATGACCGTCATACATCAATAAGGGTTTGTGAATTATGCATTATTATTGCTTATCTGCTGCCAATTTATTTTGTTCTGGCTTCACATGTATGTTTTTCTGCTGTCGCAACTATCTCTTGTAGAGAGTCATCTCAACTAATTAATTGATCTTGTACATTCTTTTTGCAGCAACACGAGATGGAAAGCTCTACGTATCAGAAGGCACTTGGAGAGACCACTCAGATGTATGAGAAGAGAGTAGAGGAGTTAATCAAGGAGCTTGAAGAGGAGCATGCTCATACTTCCAATGCCGAGAAACAATTAGAGATGACTAAAAAGCTCCTAACTGATTGCAAAAAGTCAATTCAGGTTTGTGATTAGGTCTGAGGGGATTTGTTATCAATTTTGTTAATTTCTATTGATGTTCCATTTATACTCCTTTAATGTTGAAGTTGTGAAAAAGATCTAATTTTTGAATTCTGTTTGTTGCAAGTAGAAACATGAGGCAGAAAACTGTTCGTTCCAGAAAGCACTTGCAGAAACTAAACAACTGTACGAGAACAGAATATCGGTGCTAATCGAGCAACAAGATGACGAGAAGGCTCATTTGAAGGGAGCAAAACCTCTGAGCGACCAGCAGAACGTAATGCAGGTTTAAAAATTTTCAACTCATAAGATTTTGGATGTAGTTTTATGGCTTTGAAGTCATTTTGTTATGCTTCTGACATCAAATGGCCTCATCTGCATTAATGAAGCCTAATGGCATCGCAGAACAGATTTTCTTAGTGCTAGATTCATGTGAATCTTGATTTGTTTTCATGGATATTCCTTTTATGCAGTCTAGAGTTAGTTCTGATTCGTGTATAATACAGGATATAGATGATATGGACGAATCCCGGATAAAGATTGAAGAAGTCTCCCACCTTAATGCGAGCACTAAAGCTGAGCTTGACTCCTTGAAGTCTGATTATGAAGATGTCTTACAAGGAAAGGTATGGTTGAGCAACTAGTCCATTTCATTTGTTCTTTAGAGGTCTGAGTTTAAATTGCTAGACTCTGAATCTAATGAACCCTTGTGTCAATGCATCCAAAGGCAAGATTAAATGAAGAACTTCTGGAAGTGAAGCAAAGACTTGAAATGGAAGAGAAGCAAAGGAAGAATGTTGAAAACGAACTGGCTAAATTGAAGAAGAGCGGACCTGAAATTGAAAATTGCTTTGAGGTCAATAGCTAAATATTTGAAGTCTCGTCTTCACGTTTTCCTGCTTGCTTCTTTACTTTTACCTAACGTCGTATTGCTTGCAGGATACGTCATCCATGAAGGAAAATATTGGTAAACCCTCTTCAGCAAATAAACTTCCGGCAGGATTACACAAGTCAGGCCCTCTACGCGAAACACTTTCAGTTCAGAGAGCATCTATTGCAAAGATGTGCGAGGAAGGTATGAACAAACCATTTTCAGAAGCTTTTCTACTTTTCATCTCCTGTCTCTTGAGGAGTACATGTTTCTTAACTAATTGCGGCTGTAAAATTGCAGTTGGGGTTCAAAAGATATTGCAGCTATTGGCATCAGATGATCCTGATGTTCAAATCCATGCTGTGAAAGTGGTTGCTAATCTTGCATCTGAAGGTAAGGCAAGGCCTTCTCTTTTTTGTGTTTGTTCCCATCAGATCACCTTCGCCCTTTATAACTTGATAAGTCTGATGTGTTCAAGTTTGCCAGTAATGCTATCTTACAAGCCTAAGATTGTTTATACACCACGTGCAGACATAAATCAAGAGAAAATTGTGGAGGAAGGAGGTTTAGACGCCTTGCTTATGCTGCTGAAATCTTCGCTGAACACAACTATACTTCGAGTGACTTCTGGGGCCATTGCCAACTTAGCAATGAACGGTATTCTTTACAGTTAGAGTCATTTGCAGTTCCGTTAAGTATTCTTAGGAGAAAGATCAAATCGTATTTGATCCATAATACACATATTTTAAACTAGCAGATTTAAATCAAGGATTTATAATGAGCAAAGGTGGTGCTGAGCTACTGGCAGTGACAGCAACTAGAACAGACGACCCACAGACCCTCAGAATGGTAGCCGGTGCCCTTGCCAACTTATGTGGAAATGGTATAACACACTAAAGAACGTTTCTCTTCCTTGAATCCTATTTTCAGCGAAATTTTTGTTCGATCAATCCCATCCATCTCTGATACATCCTGCTTTCTGTTTCACAGAGTCATTACACTTGATGTTGAAGAAAGATGGAGGCATAAAGGCACTCTTAGGGATGGCCAAGTGTGGAAACACCGACGTAGTTGCACAGGTCGCCAGAGGAATGGCCAATTTTGCGAAATGTGAATCCCGAACCACCCTTCAAGGTATGTCTGATTTTCCTGACAGACAGGCTACTAGAGAATCTGCGTGAACCAATATGTAACGGGCATAGTTTGACGAACTAGAATGGTATCGCTGTCTTCTACAACTACAGGGCACAGGAAAGGGCGTTCACTTCTGATGGATGAAGGTGCTTTAGAGTGGCTGATCGCTAATTGTAGCACACATTCGACTTCTACGAGACGCCATGTTGAGCTCGCCCTCTGTCATTTAGCACAAAACGGTAAACTTAACTCTATTGCACTCACAATTGAATCATGAAAAAGACTACAAAAAGAAGTGCAGATGGTTAAACATTTCATTGAATTTTCAGAAGGGAATGTCAAGGAGTTTGTATCCGGTGGAGGGTCCAGAGAACTGGTCAGAATATCGAACGAATCTGCCAGAGAAGACATTCGCAGCCTTGCCAGGAAGACTATGAAAATGCATCCACCATTACTGTAAAAAGTAAAAAGATACTGATCTCATCTTATCATGCCAGAATATCTCATCTCACAATTAGCAGCTTCTCTGTTCTATAGCTTTCCTTTTCTGGCTGAGTAATTTTAATCCAATGTTCCCATTCAGGAAATTTTACCAGTATGGTAACATTATGACTGAAATTTTGTCACTGTATATGAAAGAGCTATGTAATGGGGATATAAACCTCACATACTACTCTCTTCTGATTCTCACTTGGGAAAACTTGAAAGATACAGTAACGAAAGAACCGAGATCTATCCATTTGAACTAGAGAAACAGACTAAAGGTAATGGGCAACCAAATCAGTTGTCCGGAGTGGCAGCTCCTTGGTTGAGCTCCGCAAATCTCATCCCAACACGCATTGAATGCTTCAAGAACTTCTCGGCACATCTCGTCACACAAGTTTCCTCCTGCTTCTTGAGAGATTTGCGGGTGAAGTCATCCACGCAGTCGGTAAAGCATCTCTCCACAAGCGAGTTGTACATCTTCAAACTGCAGGAGGCAAAACATCAATTTGGTGGCGTTGAGAACAGAACTTAAAAGCAAATTGGTGGGGTGATTTATCAGTAGATGACTAAGAAGAGAAGAGAAACACGCCACTGGCGTAAGAAAATTAAGAGCACATAGACTTGCTGCACCTTATAGACATGGACCCTTTTTTCCTAGACGGATTTATTCTTAAATGAGACCACCTTCTTAACAACTTCTCACCTACATTTTACACCACAAAGAACCGGGAGAGAATAGAAAATAAGTAAACCACAGATTTGAATGTTGTTCCCAAAACGTCCAATTGCAACAGAGATTGCTGCATTGGTTTTTAAAGGAGAACATAAACAATCACTCTGGCTTCACTCCGCCGAAAATGTCACCAGAAATCCAGAGAACTATCTCTCTGCGACATCTCCGAGCATCTCTCAGATGTGAAGCTTAGCTAAATCAATAAAAACAAGGACTTACAGAACCTAATAGACATGAACCTTTCTCCTAGATGGGGTTGTTTCCTAACAGAGATTACCTTCTTTGCAATCTTCTCATCCACATTTTACACCAAAGAACCCGCCAAGAACAGAAAAAATATGTAAAACCACAGTAGCTAATGTTGTTCCCAAAACGTCCAATTGCAACATAGATGCTGCACTGGTTTTAAAGGAGAACATACATAATCACTCTGGCTCCACACCACTGAAAACGTCACCAGAAATTCAGAGAAGCATCTTTCTGAGACATCTCCAAACAACATTGATATGTGAAGCTGATCTAAAAATCTAGAGGTCATTCTGGTCCAAAGGACATTCTACTGAATTGCTACGAAATCCCACTCCCGCAAACATAAAACTGTTAATAATCATTATGAATACCAGAGAGCGAGAGCAGAATCGTTCAACCAAATCAAAATTTCGCCCCAAGAACAAGTACTTAATCGGATATAGTAGAGCGAAACCAACAGAAAGGCCAATCAACATTCTCTAGGACTGAATTTCAACACTAAGAATTCAAAACTCAAGCGGAATGGGAGGAAACTGAAGGGGGGGATACCTGTCGCGGATTTGGAGCTGGTCGATCATGGAGGCCATTCGCATCTTGTCTTCCTCGGGCATACCTTCCAGCCCAGCGAGCATATTCTTGTCCATCTCGGAAGGATTTTCCCGACGTCCCCGCTCTCGGAGAAAGATCGCAAGACGATCGCGAAAGTTGCTTCTTCCGGCTGGGCGGAGGAGCTGATCAGAGAGGTTGCGAGGGAGGGAGAGAGGTTTATCAGCCAAGATTTAGGGTTTACACTTGACAACTTTCTCTACTGTTGTCCTCATGGCTTTATTGTCGACTGCAAAACGGCAAACCCTTGGCTAGATATCCACGTAGGGACCGATCACCGATGGTTAACGACTCGGTCTCTACTCTCTACCCAACCCAACCAACCCGGCTGGGGGCATCTTGGAGAAAATAATGAACAAATGTATGGTTTGGTTTCAAATAGGTGGAAGTCAGTGCAGTTGTGGTTAATCATTAGATGAGGTCTATTAATCGTCGATTTAAACGGATTTTTTTCAGAGGGTATTTTTGTAATTTATGAGCGCTTTTTTGAAAGACCATTTTTCTTAGATTTTGAAGGTTATAGATCACGGATTTAGGCTGAGGCTATTTTTTAGCGATGATTAAGTCTATTAAACACCGATTTGGGAGAAATTTTTCGGGGGCCATTTTTGGTATATTCCAAAGGGGTACCATCACAAATTTCGGGGGATTTTTTCGAAAGGTAATTTTCCTTGGATTTTGAAGACACATATCACCGATTTGGCTTTAGCCTACTCTCCACCAATGATGAAGTCTATTAATCCCCGATTTGGGCGTATTCTTCTGGAGGACATTCTCGTAAATTTTGAGTGATTTTTTCGAAATGCGATTTTCTTAGATTTTGAATGCTACAGATCACAGATAGGGTATTGCTATTCTTTAGCGATGATTAAGTCTATTAAACACCGGATCGGCGGAACTTTTTTGGTGCCATTTTTGTCAGATTCCGAAGGGGTACCATCACATATTTAGAGCGATTTTTTTCGAAGGGCCATTTTTCTTGGAATTTGAAAGCTATAGTTAACGGAGTTAGGATTAGGCTACTCTCCACCAATAATGAAGTCCTATTTATCGCCTATTTGAGATGATTTTTTACGGGTGACATTTTTGTAATTTTTCGGCGATTTTTTTGAAAGACCATTTTCCTTCGATTTTGAAAGCTACAAATCACAGATTCAGTCTGAGACTATTCTTTAGCGATGATTATATCTACTAAACACCAATTTAGGCGAAAATTTTTTAGGGCCATTTCGGTAGATTCCAAAGAGGTACCAATAAAGATTTCGGACGAGTTTTTTGAAGGGCCATTTTCCTTGGAATATGAAGGCTACATATCAGGATTTGGCCTTAGGTTACTCTCCACCAATGATGAAGTCTACTAATCCCGATTTGAGCGGATTTTATATGGACATTTTTGTAATTTTGGGCAATTTTTTTGAAGACTATTTTACTTAGATTTTGAAGTCTATAGATTATGGATTCAGTCTGAGACTATTCCTTAGTGAGATTATGTCTATTAAACACCGATTTGGGTAGAATTTTTCCGACACCATTTTTGGCATATTCTAAAGGGGTACCATCACAGATTTCAGAGGATTTTTTTTGAAATGTCATTTTCCTTGGATTTTGAAGGCTACATATCACGAATTCGGACTTAGACTACTCTCTATCAATGATGATGAAGTCTAATCGCCGATTTTGGCGGATGTTTTCCGGTGGGCATTTTCGTAATCTTTGGACGCTTTTTTGAAATTTCATTTTCCTTATATTTTGAAGGCTGCAGATCATGGATTCAGCCTGTTGCTATTCCTTAGCGCTGATTAAGTATATTAAACATCGATTTGGGCAAAATTTTTAAGGAGGCCATTTTAATAATTTTTGGGCAATTTTTTCGATAGACCATTTTTCTTATATTTGAAGGTTATAGATCACAGATTCAGGATATCGCTATTCTTTAGCGATAATTAAGTCATTAAACACTGATTTGGCCGGAATTTTTCTGGCGTCATTTTTTGCAGATTGCAAATGGCTACCATCACAGATCTTGGGCGACTTTTTCGTAATACCATTTTTTTTTTTTGGATTTTGAATGCTACATATCACAGATTTTTACTTAGGCTCCTCTCACCCAACGACAAAATCTATTAATCGCCGATTTGGGCGGTTTTTTATGGAGGACATTTTTGTAATTTTGACTATTTTTCGAAGGACCATATTCCTTCAATTTTGAAATCTACAGATCACAGATTCAGTCTAAGGCTATTCTTTGACGATGATTAAGTCTATTAAACACCGATTTGGATATAATTTTTTCGGGGCTATTTTTCGCATATTTCAAAGTGGTATCATCATAGAATTGAAGTCTATAGATCACGGAGTCAGCCTTAGACTACTCTCAACCAATGATGAAATCTATTAATCGCCGATTTGGGCAAAAAAATTCAGAATGGTATTTTCATAATTTTCAGGCATTTTTATTCGAATGCCATTTTTGTTAGATTTTGAATTCTATAGATAAGGGATTCAACCCGAGACTATTCTTTAGTGATGATTGAGTCTATTAAATACCGATTTCGGCAGAATTTTTGGCATATTGCAAAGAGGTACCATAAAAGATTTCAGGCGATTTTTTCGAAAGGTCATTTGCCTTGATTTTGAAGACTAAATATCACGGATTCGGCCTTAGGCTACTCTCCACCCTTAAATGAAGTCTATTAATTGCCGATTTGGGTGGATTTTTTTCAGAGGACATTTTGGTAATTATTGGGCATTTTTTTTTGAAATGTCATTTTCCTTAGATTTTGAAAACTACATATCACGGATTCAGTCTGAGGCTATTCACTAGCGATGATTATGTCTATTAAACACCGATTTTGGCGGAATTTTTCCGGGTCCATTTTTGACAGATTCCAAAGTACCTTCACAGATTTTGGAGGATTTTTTTTCGAAAGGTGATTTTCCTTGAATTTTGAAAGCTACATATTATGAATTCGGACTTAGACTACTCTCCACCAATGATGACATTTATTAATCGCAGATTTATGCGGATTTTTTCCGGAGGGTATTTTTGTAATTTATGACCATTTTTATGAAAATTCATTTTTCTTAGATTTTGAAAGCTATAAATCACATATTTATCTTGAAGCTATTTTTTAGCAATGATGTATATTAAACATCAAATCTAGAAGAGTTGATAATTTATCTCGAGAGGTGATTTGGTAGGAAGAGTCCCCTTCAAACTCTCTTGTTTTCTTGGATGGGATAGCATGAACACATGGTCTTTAGGTTTTGCCAATGAGCCAAGTGAGGTATGCATTAGCTCAAATGATAATCATGGATTAGTTGCCCTTTAGATTTGTTGAGAGGGCAGGGTTTAAACAATTTTGTCTTGCTTCATGTCCTATGTTCAAGATCCCATGTAGAAAGACCATTAGAGAAGATTGCTTCAGATTGTTTGTTGATGGGAGGAAGCAACTGAAGAATTATTTCCATGACAAGTGTGCTGGCAGGGTGTCTCTTACAACAGATTGTTGGACTTCTGTTCAGAACTTTAATTATTTGAGTTTGACTGCTCACTTTGTTGGTAATGATTGGAAGTTACATAAGAAGATCATTGGGTTTCGTCGCATTACTAGTCACAAGGGTGTTGATATTGCTGACTCTATTGGGAGCATTTTGGAAGAATGGGGCTTGAAGGATGTGTTTACCATCACAGTTGACAATGCATATGCAAATGATACGGCAATTGGTTGCTTGAAGGATAAATTGATGACTTGGGGTAGCAGTGTTAAAGATGGTGCATATTTGCATATCCGTTGTGTGGCTCATATAGTTAATCTCATTGTCAGTGACGGATTGGAGGAAATTGGGGTGGCTGTAATTCGAATTAGGGAGGCTGTGAAATGGGTTCGTGCTTCACCTGCAAGGTTGGAAAAATTTAAGAAATGTGCTAGATTTCATCACATTGACTGCAAGAAGATGTTGTGTTTGGATGTTCCCACTAGGTGGAATTCCACATATTTAATGTTGGAGTCAGCTGAGTTGTATGAGAAGGCATTTAAACTTCTTGAGACTGAGGATGGGGAGTTTCGGGTTGATCTCTTGAAGTTAAAGAAGTACAAGGTGTTGATTTTGGCAAATATGGAGATTGCCTCTTTTTGATTCTAGCAGTATCAAAGGAAACAGCTGTCCGATTTGAACAGTTTCCTTCTTTGCATTCCAACGGCTAGCTGCTCTCTGACTATATATATATCTTGTTGGTCTCTCTAAGAATATACTTTTGTTGAAGCTTGTTAGCGGAACAGGGCTTAAAGCTTGGAAACACAAAAGGGGTTGACACTCACAGAGGTAGAGGTTCTGAGTGTGTCAAGGCTGAACAGATCAAGGCTGATCTGGGTTCTTCGGTTCATCTTGTTTATTTTACTTTGCAATTGCATACTTTAGTTTTCTCAGTCTTTTGTCAAAAATCTTAAGTAATAAAGGTCTCCCAGACCATATTCTGGGACGTGGAAGTAAACCATTGCACTTGGGCGAACCACGTTAAAAAGATCGTGTGTCATTTACTTTTCTGCATTTCAATTGAGCTTCAAATCTTCTGTTCTTCCTCTGTTCTTGTTCTGCTGAGCTTCACTGCTCTGCTTGTTGTCTGGAAACAATTCCTTCTGGAATCGGTGCTTAAGTGAGACTGGGCTTAAAGCCTGTCTTTTGGTTTTAGTCACAACAAGCCGGGCTTGGATCGTGGGCCGGGTTTACTAGAGCCCAGTCTTAAAGAAGAGACCAAACGAGTGCTCTAGCCACTCATTCTCTTCCGATTCAACCTTGTCTTCGTATTGTTCTTTCCTCTTCCCCTCGATTCTCAAAATCCTTTCCCAGAACCCTAAATTTCTTCTTCCTTGATATCGATTACAATTGGTATCAGAGCTGCTCCTTGACGAAGCTAACTACTGCCAAGGTCTACGATCCAATGGCGTCTAGTTCCTTCGGTCATGCTGCTCTAAATCATCCCCCAATTTTCACCGGATCGAATTACACCGCGTGGAAGAAACGGATGAAGCAATTCATGTGGGGGATTGACGAAGATCTCTAGCTGGTTGGGCAAAACGGACCTGTAGAAATGAAGGACGAGGAGCAATCGTTCTGGTCACCAGAACAGAAGAAGAGTGCCCAGCTGAACCAGAGGGCCATGCATGTCTTGCAATCCGCTATGAATCCAGACGAAGCGGATCAAGTGGAGAACTGTGCAACAGCCTGGGAGATCTGGACAACGCTTGAGAGCACTTATGAAGGTACCTCTAATATTAAAGAGTCGCGTATAGATCTTCTTGTTCATGATTATGAGGCTTTTAGTATGAGTAAGGCTGAAAGTATACACGAAATGTACTCTAGGTTTACTATTCTCATAAACAAATTGAAGGGATTGGGAAAAACTTTTCAAACAAAAGATCTTAACAGAAAGATTCTTAGATCTTTGCCAAGAGAGTGGCTTCCTAAAAGAACCGCAATTGAAGAAGCCAAAAACCTAACTACTTTGCCTATTAGTGAACTAATAGGATCCCTGCTAAGCCATGAGCACGTGTTGAAACAAGTCAGTCAGGAAGATGAAAAACGCAGTAAAAACCTAGCCTTTAAATCTAAAATCATGGATTATGATCAAGATAGTGACTTGGAAAATGACTTTGAAAAGGAGTTTGCTCTTGTTAGCAAACGTTTTCACAGAATGCTGAAATTCAAAAATGATCAAAAACAACGTATGGATGACTCCAAATTTGGAGGTACTAAATCTTTTTCTCAGAATAGGCTGCTACCCCAGCAGACCAGAAAGTTTGAAACAGGTCAGCAGGAAAGGGAGTCCCAAGCATGTTACAAATGTGGGAAAGTTGGTCACATAAGAGCCAATTGTCCACAGACCTTAAAGGCAAAGGAGAAGGCTATGAAGGCTTCCTGGAGCGATTATGACTCAGATCAAGAAGAACAGGAGTCAGAAAATGAAGCTTTCATGGCCAAAACTGACCTCATAGAAGAAGAGAAGGAATCTGATTCTGTAAGTGAGGATCACAAATGGTATCTCGACAGTGGCTGTTCAAACCACATGTCTGGTAAGAAAAACTTATTCTCTTCTTTGACTCTGATGAATGGAGGTAAAGTTTGGTTTGGAGATAATGGTTGTGGAAAGGTTATTGGATCAGGCACTATAGGTAGAAAACCTTTTCCTTCATTTAAAAATGTTCTACTAGTTGATGGACTAAAACATAATCTCTTATCAATAAGCCAGCTGTGTAGTAATGGTCTGCATGTCATTTTTGAAACGGAAAGGTGTATTGTTAAGAGAATTAAAGATGAAAAAGTCATGTTTGTTGGTAAAAGGTCAAATAACATGTATGTTATTGATCTAAGCAATCTTAGTGCCTTCAATGAATTATGTTTTGTCGCCTCATTTCAACAAGAAATGACTTGGCATAGGAAGATGGGTCATGTGAGTCTTAAGAAACTTGTTGATTTAACCAAGTCTGGTTTGGTAAGAGGAGTACCAATCTTAAAGGCTAAATCTGATTTTTTTTGTGAAACATGTGTCAGTGGAAAGCATTCTAGGAAATCCTTTAAATCCAAAGCTGATATTACTTCTCATGAGATGTTTGAACTGGTTCACATGGATCTATTTGGGCCTTGTAATGTTACCAGTTTGGGTGGTAAAAACTATGTGTTTGTACTTGTTGATGATTACTCTAGATACACATGGGTGTATTTTCTTGCTCATAAGGATGATGCTTTAGCTAAATTTAAGTCATTTGTCTTGCTGTTTTCAAGTAAGGTGAAAACCATTAAAAGTGATAATGGGGGGGGAATTTGTGTCTGAGGAATTTGAGAAATTTTGTAATGAGTCAGGAATTTCTCACACTTTTTCTGCTCCAAGAACTCCACAACAGAATGGAGTCGTGGAAAGAAAGAATAGAACTCTTATTGAATGTGCTCGTACTATGCTTCTTGATTATAATCTGCCAAAAGTTTTTTGGGCAGAAGCTGTGAGTACTGCTTGTTATGTCACAAATCGTGTTTTAGTTAGAAAAGGCCTTAACAGAACTCCTTATGAAATCTTCAAAAACAAGACTCCAAATCTTGGATATTTTCATCCTTTTGGATGCTTATGTCATGTTTTAAATACTAAAGATAGGCTAGGAAAATTTGATGCTAAATCTGACAAAGCCATTTTTCTAGGCTACTCTATAAAAGGTCAAGCCTATCGAGTCTACAATAAACGTACCCAGAAAGTAGAAGAATCTGTTCATGTTATATTTAATGATTCTAACATTATGAATGAAGAAACTGAGCAAGATTTGCAGGACTATGATCTTCTAGAAATGATCAGAAATGGTTCAGAACCAGTCGAAGAAGTAGCACCTGATGAAACTTCAAAAACTGGTGAAGATTCTGGTGAGCAGAGTGCAACAACTGACAAGGATACAGCTGCAACCACTGCCACAGCACCCCCTCATATTCAGAGGCGCCATCCATCAGACCAAATCATAGGTAACCTGAATGATGGTCTTCGAACCAGAGGTAAGTATGTCCCTGGACAGTATGCCTATGTTTCACAATTTGAACCTAAAAACTATAAAGAAGCAATTAAAGATGATGAATGGTTCTTTGCTATGGTTGATGAATTAGCTCAATTCAAATCTCTTCATGTTTGGGATCTTGTGCCTAGACCCTTAAACCAATCTGTGATTGGAACCAAGTGGGTTTTTAGGAACAAATCAGATGAAAATGGAACCATAATTAGGAATAAAGCCAGATTAGTGGCACAAGGTTACTCACAGGAGGAAGGGGTGGATTATGATGAAACCTTTGCCCCTGTTGCTAGGTTAGAATCAATTCGTTTGCTGTGTGCTTTTGCTTGCTACATGGGTTTCCCTCTTTACCAAATGGATGTCAAAAGTGCCTTCTTAAATGGTGATATCAAAGAGGAAGTCTATGTCTCACAACCTCCTGGTTTTGAGGACCATCAACACCCTAATCATGTTTATAAACTTAGAAAAGCCTTATATGGTCTTAAACAAGCTCCAAGAGCTTGGTATGATAGGCTTACTGCATTCCTACTTCAACATGGTTTTGTTCAAGGGACAGTTGATAAGACTTTGTTCATTAAACACAAATCAAATGACATGCTTATAGTTCAGATTTATGTAGATGATATTGTGTTTGGAGCCACTTGCAAAGACATGTGCTCTGAGTTCTGTGATTCTATGAAAGAGGACTTTGAGATGAGCATGATGGGGGAATTACAATTTTTCCTCGGACTCCAAATTAAACAAACAAAGACTGGTACCTTTATAAGTCAGACTAAGTACATATCCTCTATGCTGAGTAAATTTGATATGTTAAACCTTAATACCAGTCCTACCCCTATGGCAGTTAATCTAAAACTCGATAAAGATGAGGCTGGTATACCAGTTGATGAATCTAAATTCAGAGGTATGATTGGATCATTACTATATCTAACTGCCAGTCGCCCTGATATTCAACATAGTGTCTGTTTATGTGCTAGATTTCAGTCAGCCCCTAAAGAGAGTCACATGTCTGCAGTTAAACGCATTTTTAGATACCTCAAAGGGACTATGGACATTGGTCTATGGTATCCTAAGCATGATCAGTTTGATCTTGTAGGGTATAGTGACTCTGATTTTGCAGGGAGTTTAACTGATAGGAGAAGCACTTCTGGTAGTTGTCAATTTGTAGGAACCTCTTTAGTCTCCTGGTCTTGCAAAAAACAAGGGGCAGTTGCCCTATCCACAGCTGAGGCAGAGTACATAGCTGCTGGCAGCACATGTACTCAGCTACTGTGGTTAAAAAGTCAACTTCAAGATTATGGTATTACTATGACTAGCATACCTTTACTGTGTGACAATACTAGCGCTATTTGCATGTCTAAAAACCCTGTGCAACATTCACGTACTAAGCATATTGAAATCAAATATCATTTCATACGTGATCTTGTGAGTGCTGGAATCATTAATCTTCAGTATATTAATACTGAATTCCAACTGGCAGATCTTTTTACAAAACCTTTGTCAACTGATCGCTTTACTTTTTTGTGTTGTGAGATCGGTCTGCGATCTCTGTCTACCATGCTGCTGGTGAAAACTAGCCTTTGCTGGGTTACCATGTCTGTTGTATTCCTTAGTATATTTTCTTGCCTTCTTTTTCGTGGTTGATTGATTGAGTTCTTTCCTTTTATTGTTTTGAGTTCAGTCTTTATATTGCTTGTTTGCTCTGTTTGGTGTGTTTGTCTCGTGTCAGAACCTTTCCCTTCCTCGTAGTCAGCCATGGTCTATGCTTTTGCTCTGACCTACTCTGGGGCTCATTTTCATGACCCTGTAGTTGCAAACTATCATCGTCACACTCAGTCCTTTGCAAATCGCCCCATAAACCCTTCCACTATTGTTCACCCTCCTGATTTTGTGCCCTTAGGATTAGATGTGATGCCCTTTGTCTATAATCTAGGCTGGGAGTTTCTCCTGATGCCTGATTTCACATCTTCCCTCATCTGTCCTGAGGCTGTTAGGGTTTTCTTTTCGAATCTTAGGTATTTTGGGCTCCAATCTCGTACCATCAGCTCTCTGGTTCATGGTCACATGATGACTCTCCCTCTCCCTGATATCAGCCGTCTCCTAAACATCCCAGCTTTTGGAGAAGCCCTAGCTCATCCTGATGAACTTCCTTTGTTCCATTTCAATATCACTACTGAAGCTGTTCATCTCACTGGCCATGAACCTGATCAAGATAATACCTTCTCTACTGGTCTGTTACCTCCCTCTCTGAAAGCTTTCCATTACCTCCTTACCAGCGTGTTTTTGCCTAGGGTGGTGTCTCTTGATCGTGTCCTTCCTCTGGATCTATGGATACTGGCTCATGCTGTTGCTGCTGTACCATTGGATTTCTCCCATCTATTTTTTGGCGCACTTCTCCCCTTCATTGATCACACTTTCATGCTCCTCTTCCCTTTGGAGCTATTATCACCCGCCTTATGCTTGCTCTGCCCCTAGATCTTTCGGCCTATCGTACTGAATCTCCTTCGCTGTGGCTCACTGCTAATGACGTCTTAGAGGAGATTGGGATTGCGATTGAGGGGGAGAGTCCTTTCATACACTGGCTCAGCAGTGACTCTGAGGAAGATGGAGAGGTTGAAGCTGAAGAAGCCCCTGAAGATGTTGTCCCTGCCTTTCTACCATCCTTTGCAGCTGCTCTTAACGAACTCTATGGCTCTGATTCTGAATCAGACTCACCTGTTGCTGTCAAGACGGGCGCTGCCTCGTCTAGTGATAGTTCAGATCCTTGACTGTCCTTGCTCCCATATGTTGCCCTGTTTCGTTGTGAGAGTTGATTTTTCTTAGAGTTGTCCTGAACTCAGGGGGAGTGCTTTGTTAATTGTCTTATCTGTTTTGTTTGTTCTGATCAGTGAAATTGAGTTTCCTGTTTCCTTGTGTGTGCTGGTTTATCTTTATGAAATCTTGTGTGTTCACTGCAGGAAAAGTCAATCGGCAATCTCCATCTTAGGGGGAGATTGTTGATTTTGGCAAATATGGAGATTGCCTCTTTTTGATTCTAGCAGTATCAAAGGAAACAGCTGTCCGATTTGAACAGTTTCCTTCTTTGCATTCCAACGGCTAGCTGCTCTCTGACTATATATATATCTTGTTGGTCTCTCTAAGAATATACTTTTGTTGAAGCTTGTTAGCGGAACAGGGCTTAAAGCTTGGAAACACAAAAGGGGTTGACACTCACAGAGGTAGAGGTTCTGAGTGTGTCAAGGCTGAACAGATCAAGGCTGATCTGGGTTCTTCGGTTCATCTTGTTTATTTTACTTTGCAATTGCATACTTTAGTTTTCTCAGTCTTTTGTCAAAAATCTTAAGTAATAAAGGTCTCCCAGACCATATTCTGGGACGTGGAAGTAAACCATTGCACTTGGGCGAACCACATTAAAAAGATCGTGTGTCATTTACTTTTCTGCATTTCAATTGAGCTTCAAATCTTCTGTTCTTCCTCTGTTCTTGTTCTGCTGAGCTTCACTGCTCTGCTTGTTGTCTGGAAACAATTCCTTCTGGAATCGGTGCTTAAGTGAGACTGGGCTTAAAGCCTGTCTTTTGGTTTTAGTCACAACAAGCCGGGCTTGGATCGTGGGCCGGGTTTACTAGAGCCCAGTCTTAAAGAAGAGACCAAACGAGTGCTCTAGCCACTCATTCTCTTCCGATTCAACCTTGTCTTCGTATTGTTCTTTCCTCTTCCCCTCGATTCTCAAAATCCTTTCCCAGAACCCTAAATTTCTTCTTCCTTGATATCGATTACACAAGGGTGAGGAAATTGGTCCTCCAACTGCAGCAGATTGGGAGAGTGCAAGAAACTTGTGCAAGCACTTGAGTTACTTTTATGAGCTTACCTTACTTGTTTCAGGTACGAAGTATGTGACTTCTCATCTATTCTTGAGAGAGCTTCTTCATATATTCCACCAGCTCAAAGAAATGGAGGCTAGTGAGGAAGAGGAGGTCAGAAATATGGCATTTAGGATGCATGCAAAGGTAGGAAAGTATTGGTATGAGGCGGAGAATGATAATTCAAGAATGAACAAGCTTTTCTACATGGCAGTGGTGTTTGATCCTAGGCACAAAATGAAGTATCGCATTTATGTTTTGAGGAAGTTATATGGACAAGCTAGAGGGGATGAGTTGGCTGAAGATCTTCAGAGTGAGCTTACTTCATTGTTTAAGCATTACCAAAGCAAATGCAAACCTCCTACTCAAAGTCAAGGCCAAGGGTCACAATCTGGGATTGGGAGTGCAGAAACGACTACTCCTGGTGAGGTGGGCAGCCTTGTGCCCAATGTGGGGAGGCGTGTTTGTGATGATGATTATGAAGCGTGTGAGGAAATTGCTCAATCCTCCGAGTTGGACAGATATTTGGTAGAGATTCGTGAAGGAGATGCGAAGAATATGAAGTATGATGTGCTTAGTTGGTGGAAAAACTATGCACATCGCTATCCCATTTTGAGCGAGATGGCCAAAGACATATTTGCTGTCCCCATTTCCACAGTAGCTTCCGAGAGTGCTTTTAGTACCGGAGGTCGTGTGTTGGATTCTTTTAGGAGTTCTTTGACTCCTCAAATTGTGGATGCTCTCATTTGCAGTGAAGATTGGTTAGCAAGCTCAACATTGCCAATTGAAGATGAGGATTTGGAGGAGTTGGAAGATCTTGACAATGGTATTTATTTTATTTTAGTTGCTTTAGTTTGTTGAGCTATTGTTACTTTGCTTTCTAACTTAATTCCATTCTAATATTTGTTTTATTGTTTTAGCATTCAAAACTTTAGTGTGGGATGTGAATACTTCTGCCACAGCTGGACTTGGAAGTGCAGTAAATGCAATGCCCATTGATCGTGAAGCTCCTAGTGCTACGGGCGGAGTGGGACCTAGTGATGGAGGAGCTATTAGCGACAGTGATGGCGAGGATGACAGTTCTAGTGATGGGGAGGATAGTCAGTAGGATCACCGATTAAGAATGATTGAAGAACTGATGTTTAAGTTCTAGCTATGTCTATGTTTAAATTTGGGATGTTGGTTAATTTCCTATGA
Organism: Linum tenue; assembly: GCA_946122785.1. Lineage (NCBI taxonomy): Eukaryota > Viridiplantae > Streptophyta > Magnoliopsida > Malpighiales > Linaceae > Linum > Linum tenue. The sequence goes on along the minus strand of CAMGYJ010000007.1, from coordinate 5,626,606 downwards.
AGTTCAAATTTGGGATTGTGCATTTGTGCTTGTGGATTGTGTTATTTGGATATGCAGACAGATGCAGGGCTTGATTGAAGTGAAAATAGACAAAACAGTAGCTGCTGTGTTTTTTTTTTCCATGATTTTTTTGCGGTTAGTTCGCGGTTAATTGTCGGTTAGAGTGCTAACTGCGATTTCATATGGTGTTTCGGTTGTTGCGGTTTTCACAACCATAAACCGCGGTTCACCGCTAACCGCGTTCTGCGGTTTTTGGTTAACCGCTAACCGTTGCGGTCGCGGTTGGCCAATATGGGTGTTTTGCGGTTGCGGTTAACCGCAAATTGCGGTGCAGTTAACCGCAACCGCACCGTTTCCCACCCCTAGTTTGTTGTGCGATTTGAAGGCCGAATATCTATTCCACTTCTTCATTTCGCAAGTTTTGCTATCTATTTCAATGTTCCTAATCCAAAATGAAGCAAACGAATTCCATCCTATTTCACTCCCTAAAAAAGCGAAAAGCTATCACTATTTTTTTTTTTTTACTTCTTCACTCTCCACAAATCCCTCAAAAATAAATCCGAACAAGCAAGCAAAAGAATGATGGGGAAATAAAAACCATACACACTACCAACTGCATGCTTACCGCAGAAGAAACTACAGTTGAAAAGAGAACCATTAAACACTATATCTACCATGTGAAAATCGCGAGAATCCGGCAAGCACACCATTAAGAGTAAGACGTTCATCGCATTCGCCACCAGGTGATTCCATCAGTTCGTCGTAAGTAAAAATGGTCCCTTTCTATACATCACGCAGCAGAGAAATTGGAACCCCATCCACAAATCGGGTGACGACGTGCTATCGAGATAGGACGGCTGAAACCCGACGTTGTGCATCAGGGGGAACCTCTCTTCCAGGGACTTTCACCTTTAAGAGATAACCATATCTGCAGAGACAAAAACACAAGTGGATGCATTAGCAGTATTAGCAAAACAAGCTGCTTGTGATGGACGTTAGTATGAGAAGTTGCAGCAAACTGACTCTTTAGCGGTAAACAAGTGCTCATGCTCCGCAATGAAAGCAAGCAAAGCCTGAAAAAAATGCAGATTACCGACAAGGTATTAGAGACGGTAGCCAGAGAAGAAAAGAAAAAGGGTCTACATAAAGGCAAACTAGCTGGCTTGCCTCAAAGGGCATGTTTAATAGTTCATAGTATGTTCTGACGCGATCCAGTCTCAGCTGTACAGATTCACTGTCGATTGATGGAATAACTGCAAGAGCCTACACAAGAACGACAGCCATGGTAAAAAAAAAATAGGAACCATATCATGGCATCCAACTTTTTCAAATCACAATTTTTGAAATGGATTTGGCACCAATACGTCACAGGTGATTGTGCAAAGTATATCTAAAATGGTTTTGATCAACTTGGAAAAATAAATACACGGGCTGAAGTCGGCGGGATAGGGAAGAGAGCTTACCTGCTCCAATGCTATTGAATTTCGGCAAATCTGTTGAACCCCAAAAAGGTTGATGGATCTCAAATCAGCAAGAACCTGTTGAAACGTTGAGATTCTCTTTCAGTGATGAGAACAAAAAGAACTGAGAAGGCCAAAGCTAAAAACTGATGGAAGCCCCATAGAAATCCATGCAATTTTCATTTTTCAGGATGAGTAATGATCCATACCCTGATAGACGCATTTGCAGCAATGCTACATATTCCACCAAATATGTAGTTTCGCTTTACTGGTGCAACAAAAGGTGCCATTTCTTCATCCCGGCGTGTTATCTGGGATCATATAACAATACGATAAATCGGATTTCAAAAGAATGAAGTATAACATCATGTCTGAAACTGCCTTGCAGGTACATTTGGGACCCACTGCAACTATCTTACTGGGCAAGAAATCCAAATAGGTAAGTTAGCCAGTGAAACCTGAATTAGGTCCACCTCTAGAACATAGAGCAAATACACAAATGTGCAATCACCAAAACATTTCACATTCGAGTGCTCTAATTGTACAGGAATAACACACTCCTACATGTAAATATTTAATAACATACTATGATACAAAGGACGTAGATGATTAAAGAAAAATCCTTTAACACCAAGTCCACTTAGAAAATTTCTTGCCAAAAAGTCCATTAAGAAAGGTACCATAAGCTACTGTGTATTAGGTCAATGTCAGGTTGAAAAAGATTGATCTACTAGAAGCCAACTCACTGAGAAGTTGAAGTTCCAACAAACATGCTCTTTCAGTTAGAACGATGTCAAATACACTAAAAATTAATGACAGGCAGGGAAGACCGGAAGAGCAACAACTTCCAACTGATAATAACCTGCAGAGAAATCTGTAAGCCAGGAATCTAACCTGTGCAGTGAGAGAAATGATAAAATCATCTGGCTCTTCTGTATCCTGGTCCTCCAAGTACTCTCTATTTGTCATTTCCTGTTTAGATTACCATATGATGTGTGAAACAAAACACAGAAACACAACCTCAGTTGCCCAAAAAACGACACTCAGTTACTGTTGCTTTTCCAAACCTGCAAATGGAATATGGTCTCCAACTGCATCTCCACGCGCAAAACCTTTAGACAGTCAATCGCTAGTTTCCTATAGTCATCCGCGAATGAAGCCAGATTCTTTCCTCTCTCTCCTACTAGCTTTGCTGCACGTATGTTGGACTGACTAAGCCTACATGCCCAAAAATAATTTGTCCAGATCAGCAAGGTGGTCATTTAAAAAACATGTGCAAATAAGAGGAATGTAGACAGACTGCTCTTCATTTTCTCACTGGAGTCCAGTTAATAGAACAATGCCAAAGACTAAATCCAAGTGTCTTGCCTTTCAATTGAATCAGCAACATACTCCAAGGAATCACTAAGAGATGCAAGCAAAATGAGTTTGTTATCATCACGAATCAGATTGTCCTGCAAAATGTGAATTCAGATTATAGTTGCTAGCAAAATGAACAGTAAAAACTTTGTGATTAAGTCAACAGCACCTCATGAATACCAAATAGCAATGCGTATTAACTGATAGACCCTCAAGCAGCAGAGTACCTGTCTGATTGGGCGCAAATTCAATAGCATGCCATTCAGTTCTGACTCAATCTCAACTGATTCTGCATCTGAAGCATTGTTTACCAAGTTTGAATTTGAATGGCCAAGTGAATGAGGCAAGCATGAACTTGCTGGATCAAGTCGCATCAATTTCTCTATATCGTGCCTCCCAATCAGCATGTAGCTTTGCTTCTCAAGAACTGCCTGATGCATGACAAAAAAACAAAAAAAACACAATAATATGGGTTGCTCTAGGTGGCTAAAAAAGACTGCTATTCAGAAGTGGTATGCACGTGTCAGCAAGAAGATACTATTTTCAGATAACCTCTCAGAAATTTAGGAAAACTAAAGCCCTCAAACTAAAACTATATTCTTCTGTTAAGTCTTGGATCCATAATGAAAGAGACCACAGCAATAGATCTTAAGAATATAAAATTCCTTTAGCATTGGAATAGATCAAACAATAATAGAGTAAACCTCCTAAGATAATGATCAATGGAACACGAAATAGAGGACGCAACTTAAGAATTTCATATAGATTCATGAAAAGGAGTAGAAGAGGATCAATAAATATCACATCAAAAGGAGCAGATCCATGCCTCCATATAGGATGTGCGACATCTTTCGTATGTTCTTTCCAGGTATGTCTGCACGTTCTTCACGAGATCACTTGCAAATTTAGGCATTGCTTGAGCCCAACCAAGCACCTGCAAAAAGAGACAGTCATCAAATTGAAACATCCCACTATAGAGTTGTAGGAGCCACTCAATAACAGGAAAGCTTCACTGTCCACAGCTTGCCAATACTCTGGAGCTAATGCACAAGAAGCCAAGGTGAAAAGAGAGCAATAATGCTTGCCTCTTTTGCAAGGAAATCAATTGCCAAGAGTCCCTGCAAGACAGGCCGACCTTTCTCGACGGATGGGGTGTAAGTAGCTGCTGCTGCAGACCGCGGTCGAAATGCAGCTGGACCTGTGTTGAAGTCATGAAATAAGATACAAACAAACAACAGAAGCAAGCTTTCTCGAGATATCTGACACTTGAACTGTGAACAACAAAATTGCCATTCAAAAGGGTCAATTGCAACTTCATTCATTGGGTTCTCTTGATACAACTCCATCTTAAGGTTTACTCTGGTTTTACATCTTTGTGCATAAGGTTCTCATGCTTCAATGTCAAACGGCAAATCAAGTATGCCAGCACGAATAACTAATCCAGTTTTCAGTTTTCACGAGCAGTTACATGAGGCCATACTGTAAATTCCACTTCAGAAAAAGGTAGCTGGGTAATTGGATAGAATTTAGTACAATATTATCCATCGAAAATAAGTGACAAAAACACATCCATACAATCACAACTTCTTCTCCTGAAGAAAATCTTAAGCAAGGCAACACAAAATGAAGCAGCCAAGTTGACGAATTGTTACTGGACCCTTGACAAGTAGGATAAATTTTACACAGGATAGAACGTACTTGATATAGCTTGCTGTACGGCTTTACGGTAGTCCACAAACATGGCTGGTAGAAAATGGTCCTTTATAAAGTTCTCCATAAAAGCTAGCAGCCCATCATTCCTATGAAAGTATTCATATCATAAGAACATAAATAAAGATAGGGAAAATACAAGCAACAACAGATAATCGGCAAATTAACAAATCAGTTCAAAATGATGATGACAAGTTGAAAATCGTATATGCGGACATGTTCCCACAGGTAATAAGGTTTCATCACTACTTCAGTACCAATTTCTTGAAGAATTGAGAACTTCCCAGCATATGAACTGCATCAGATTATGACCAAGGAAGTGAAATTCTGTGCCGTAAAATCTCATCTATAACGGCTAAGGTACAGAGCAGAAGATCACTTTTGTGTTCTCAACGACCCAAGTTGAAATTGGCTCAGATCCACCTATTGAGACAGCTAAAAGCTAGCTTCTGAGTGCACAAAGATAATGTAATTATTGGAAAAGAGAAAAAGACATAACCTATGGTGAAAAATGTAAGAGTTTATTTCACTGCAACCCCAACTTATTTCTGTTTCCACTACTGTCTAGTTAGTAAGTATGCAACTTGTCAACTTCAAGTCCAGCTGAAGTGACATTCAGATATCAGTCAAATGGGAATTGAAAAAATGAGGGTATAAAGGAAAGAAAGAGCAGCAAAGTTATAAATGTTATGCCCCGCACCAACAAAATACAACCAATACAAAGATACTAAATGAGTGTCTTTCATACTTACCCAAGCTGGGAATCTTTTTGTGGTAGCATAGAAGAAATCTTATCTGTAAACTGCAGAACAAAAGGAGCTGACTTATAAAATGGTAATGAAAAGTATGTCACATGGCTCTCAAGTACAAAGTTCACATTCTCAAACCTGCACAACAGGCCGATATATAGATGCGGCTAGATATATGCCTTGCTCAGGCAAGACGGTGGCAGAGCCATAACCTTCTTGCGGGACATTAGGGCCCTTCCTATTCCAGCCCTGACGAATGAGATCGGCACCTGAATAAGATAACACAGATTAAAAGGATTTCAATACACCAGCAAAGCAATTGACTTCTGTAATTTAGAATTTGGTGCTTGGATGTTAGAGCTTGATCATTATATCAGACAGTGACTAAATAGCAAGCTCGGTTTGCACAAGTTCATTCGCATACGAATACAACAGATCTTTGAGACTACTTTGAAGAAAAAGTTGCAATATGGTTGTGTTCGAGAACTTTAGATCATAAGACAGAGGTAACTTCAGCATACCCTGATTAGGAATACTAGAATCTGTAAATCGAAATGCAAATGTAAGACCATCTTCTGACCCGTTCCTGAAACCAAGAAAATCATTAGCAATCATGCTAAAGTGGTCACTCTCCCTGATCTCCTGGCTACATCTTATAGTTTTCGCAGACTGGTACAGAAACCACAGTAAAATAAAGGACAAACAGACAATAGAAACAGGAGAAAAGGGGTGTGAAGAATGACACTAAATTGTATCACAAACAGGGTGTCACCTATTGTCCTTGGAAGGGGCCTTGCCCGCAAGTCTCGCAGTCTGTGTAGCAGCATCTGCTGATGCAGCGTCCGGGGTTGCTCGCAGAATTTCACAGATAAGTTGTTGACACTCGCTCTTTGGCAAACAATAATAGAAACCAGAAAGAAATATAACAAAAGAATTCAGCTAAGAGCTCAGAATATTGAATCTTAAAAGAGCCTATGGCTATATCAAGGATGGATCTACATGAACCTGTAAAACAGTCAGAGAAAAGCCCATGCTGTATCCCCCTGCTTGAGGACCGGCACCAAGGTTCAAATTCGCATTAGTTGCCCATGAACTCTGGGGGCGTGAATCAACACCATGAACTGATCTTGACTCCAGAAGCTCTCCAACAATAACATGATTTTCTAGATTGACAAAGATGTTAGTTTAAATTCAAGTTTTAAATTTTCATGACATCAATGCAATTTAATATCTTACCAAATATTCTGATGACAGTATCCAATACCGAGTCAAGAAGATCTTTTGCAGCAGTCTGCGCTTTGCCTGTGGGAGCCATAACAGGAGATACAGGGCTCACTTGCAGTAGAGTCCCAGCCAGTGATATCCCATTCTGATGCTTCTTCTTCGTCAACTGGTAGCTTTCTACGTGCACTTTGATAAACTGAAGGCCGGTATCATCAGTTTCAGCAGCTTGACCAATGCCAGACCTCGAAGCATTGGCAAGTTCTGCATAAGCTTTAACTTTCGAAGTGATAATATCGTGAATAGTGGGGCGCAGTCTCTGGCTGTCAGAAAAGAAAACCAAGTACTTCATTCATGGATCCAATAGATTTGCTCCAATAAATTTTACACTGCGAGATTAATCTTTTAGGTGCAATAAAATAAAATTTCAGTCTTCTCCATGCATATAAACTTTCAAGTTAAGATCACGATTATCTTTTTCATGAATAAGATACTGGTATAGTTACATCAAAACTAATAATTGCACAGTTTTAAGCCTATTGAACAGTAGACGTGTGATATAAATGGCTAGCAGAAATTGACAAATGCCAGGAAACTAAATTGAATTCCTTTCTTTTTTCATATAGCAAATGGTGAAGGGCATCAGTGTAAGCAACAGCTAACAAGGAAAAGCATCAAGTAAGTGAATAGTCAGTTAACAAACCATATCATCGCACCAGAAGCTGCTACTTTGCCCAGCATGCGGAGACACTCAACCAGAGTTTGCAAATACTTTACATGAAGTGGAGCATCACTCTTTTTGATGGTTTCCTAATTCATCACGAAAATTCGCCAATATGTTCAGCCACGGAATAGAAAAGTGTAAACAAATGTAGCACAAGTCATGAACCACTTCAGTTACTCTGTTCATACTATGAATTCATCAGGTGTGGAATTTGAAAGCCAACTAGGTATTTGGTGAAAGCCAGTTTTAGCATCCTTTGTGATCCCATCACCACCATTTCCTCGAGCATGTCCATCTGAGGTTGCCTCATCATGCAATTCAACAGAACCATCCTCATCATGTCCCTCAAATGAAGAACTGAGGACAATGGTAGATGTAAGTATAGAGAACTAGATGAACCAAAAACAGCACCATCACATTGAAATTGATAGGGCCAGTATAACTCAGCGTAGGAAAGTCAGAAATTCGCAGTTTGTACTAAATCCTGAATACAGAGTCTAATTCGCCAATCAAACTGAAGCAGGCATTTTTACCCAAAAAATTACATGTGAGGAAAAAATGTAAGTATCACAATGCAAGCCCGTCAAAGTACATTCTGCAAACAAGAACTATAGTAACACAAACTGGAATAAAAGACCACTTGCCAATAAACAATTAAAAGAAGATTCATGTGCTTGAATGAAGTGGATCAAAATGTTGAATATCATGTATATTTCGACATCATACATTTTAACTGGTTTGAGGAAAGCACATAAGAGCCATCATCCAGAGATCTGCTAAGCAGATACTGACTGCAGAACTTAAACTTGTAAACCAATTCAATACACAAGCGCACATAGCCAAAAACTACAGCACAATGCAGAAGTCGGAAAAAGAAAACACCAGACATTAACGTAATCAAAAGCTCGACATAATATTCTTAAACATCGGCTACACCTTACCTGAGTGATCCATTTGTCTGTCCAAGATTTTCTCCTTTTATCATCTTGGTCCTTCGGGACAAGGATTGTGAGCCATTCATTGTATATGCAGCAGCAGTAACGGTTGGCAGGTCATCCTCTCTTTCATCCATGGTCGAGGCCACAGAGCTGCAGGGAAAACATCAGGCTAAGGACAACCATATTCTGTAGTACAGCATGAGCTGGATCAAAACAAAAAAGTACCAACATTGCAGATTAGCTAGCAATGAAAATCTTCCCTGTCAGATTAGCTAGCAAGAAAAAAAGGCTACCATAAAAGTGCCAGACGGTACAACCTCCACCTTACATGTCCACTGCTCAATAAGGAAATTAGATGGCTAGAGGAAAAAAGATGGTTATACCTATGTTCTCCCTTATTGTAAAGATGTGCATGCAAATCCTCCACAATTCTGAAAAAGATAACTCCTCTCAACTTGGACAACTCAGATTTTACATCTTGAAGAGCACCAACCTGAGGTACATTCGAAACATTTCAAGGCTCTCATTAGAAGAAAAGCTTGTCATGGTATGATACACCCAGATTTAGATGCCAAAATGAAGTCACAAATATTATGGTTGTGGACAGGATTACTTACCAGACTGAAATTGAGCAGACACATCAAAGCAGAATAACAATCTAGGTAAGCGTCAAAAATAATGGACCAACTTTCCATTTTTAAAGTAAGTTAGGCATCAAGCAATTGAATTAACAAGAATCTGACTATAATAACTTCTTCTACACTTAACATGGTTGTTGTATGATGTACCCTGAATTAGATGCTAAAATCGAGTGGCAATGACAGGCTTTAGTTACCAGACTGAAATTGAGTGAACACGATAAAAGTGGAATAATGTTCAAGGATAAGTTTCAAAGACCAAGGAGCAGTTTTCCATTTGTATTTGGAATACGAGTCCACTTACATTAACAAGAATTGGACTTCAACAACTCCTTCTACACTTCACATGGTAACAATGGGAGAAGTAATACACAACTCTTTACTCAAACTACAAAGTACAATTCAGACAGATGCCTCCAGAAGTTGTAAAATATTACCGTCTGAAGGCCTTCTCGTTCAAGCATCAAGGATGACTGAATAAGTGATTGAATGGCCGCATAAAACTGTTTCTCGGCAATGAGTTTCTCAATACGTTCTGGGACCTATCATGGTGCAAAAAAGGTCAATGCTTGACCAATCACACCCTACAATCAGGAAGTGTTTTATCTGCGAGTGGCGCAGAAGAATAAAGAGAGAAAAGCAAGGGTATCCCTCAATTGACAAGTTAAAGATAAGTAACAAGTTAGTCAATTGACAGTCTATTCGTGTTTACCTTAGCTATGCTCTCAATTTGATCTAACAATGCAATGATGTGCCTTAGTGTGACAGATCGAGACCACAGCTGATGTAATTGCTTGTTTCGAGCACCAAGACGCTTCTTTGCCTCAGCCAAATCAATTTTCAGTGTGCGAATACTTTCAGCAGAATCACTGAACAACTTCAAGATCTGAAGAGAGAACAAAACAGTAAGCAAAAGAATATGTTTCATAATTACTTTGAACAGAGAGGAATAACCAGTTCACATTACTATGACTGCTCAGAGTACATTTCAAGCAAAATGACTAGTGAGATAATTTTATTTGGTTTGGGGAATATGTTTTTTTTTTTATGATGAGTTTGGGGAATATGTTTTTCTTATGATGAATTTGGGGAATATGTACATCATGGCTATGCATGGGATAACAGTCTTTTAATACCATAAACCACCACGACAATGGCCTAGTTCAACGTCTGAAGCCCCAACCAAATAAATCAATCAGAAGACTTGGTTGGTTCCAGAAGGGCAACAATTCCATCTGCCGCAAAGGGTTAGCAATACAGTACCATTGGATACTGCATGACAGGACCTAACTAAGCAGGTGTAACATCCTATCCAGGTGACCAGAGATTGCAATAGACCTTTATTAGAAATTACTATCTCGTAGTAAGAAATTTTGATTTGGATTGTTTTCCAGCCAGGTAGTGCCTTAGGCCAATTGTTCGGACACGATAAATATGATCTACTGGGAAGGAAAAGATATGGTCTACTGCATCTTTGAAGCCAAAGGCTGCTAAGTATAAATTTTCAGCCATCAGGTCCTAATACCCTTATCCAATCCAACCTAAAATAGAGATACAAAGGGAGGAGAAGAAAAAATGCACTAGCAGACAGTAACTTCGAGCATCTGTTTATCATTACCTTATTATTTTTTAAAGCACACGAAGACAATAAAAGACTTTCCACCTTCCATGTGGATATACAAAAGCCAAGGTGTAAAATTTCCTGAGAAGCTTGGCAGACAAGCAGCATCTTTAATGAGCTGGAAACAGAATAATAATGCACCTGAGAGTAGTTTTGGATGGCTTTATTGAAGCCACCGTGATAAGCATGCACAACTTCATCCACAACCTCTTCAACTATATCTCTTTGCTCCTTCAAATAGTGGAGCTCATTTTCACGATCTCTTGATGTTAGAATATGAACAACATGAGGTAAGGAGTCGAAACGAGGAGTAGCCCAGCTCTCATCGATTTTCAAAAGCTCATCCCTTAGATACTACATAAAAAAATCAAAGCAAAGGAAGTTTTAGTGAGAAGCAAGAGCAAGAAAGAAAACTAATTGCATTAGTATGACATCAACGATAGAACATGAATATGTCAGAGTCTTGGCTACTCAGTTCATGGTTGTTGTTGTTTTTTTCCAGAAAGAAGGACCCATAAAAAAGCAAACACAGTAACAATACTGCATATCTATACCAATTACACGACATTCCAATATGCAGTTAGTGAGTTACCCACTTCATGATTGATTCCAGAAATAGAATAAGATCCACCACTCCATCAGATATATTTTTGGAACAAGAATCATATTTCATGAGATTATTAAAAAAATAGACGATAAATACTTCACCAGTATCACCTGAGTACAACCCCTTTTCTATTCATTCATTATTTGTTGCTAGTACACAGAGGAATAAAGGTCTAAAACTTTTTTGGTTTATTTCCCAAAACTTATATTATTCTGAAGGGGCCAGGGGGGAAAGCTAAATGAAGACTTACCTCTTTATCAGGTGGAACTGGCAATCCATCAAAAATCCCCATCCTGATCCTTTCGCATCAACAGCTAGGTTGTAATCAACTCATGTGCACGTTCGATTTCTTCTTCTGACAGTGAATAGCTACGCCTGGAAGAAAGAAACCAAAAGCCTAACAATGTAACAAATCTCAAACTAGACCCAGAAATGAAACCCGTAGACACACCATTCCCTAAAAGCATTAACCATTTATTCACAGAATATGCATCATCTTGCGTAGGCATTAACCTTACACAGCCAGAAATTTGTTTCAACCAATTAACTGAAAAGCTATGTTTGTTCCAGATATGCTGGTCATAACTTTGTCTAAACTGCTTCTTGAATTAGTTCAAGTAGAGCGAACATCCTGATTAAGTACATACTAAGCCACATACTGCCTAGGAAGAGCGTATGCACAGAGAAAACATTTCAACAGCAAACTGTGAGGGAGTAACTACTAGAACTGCAATACTTCACAGCACCAAGATTGAAGAACCAGCTTCGTTCTCTCAAAAACTGAAAACTAGAAGGGAACACAGTAACGAAGTCTTGCTTTCCATTGGCCCTCACCGCCAAGAATTCTTAGATCCAGTACGCAATGACCAAGCACCATCTAATTCTCATCCGAGAGAGATCGAACGGCTTAATAGATACGAAGTGAAAGCCGCAATTGCTACGCCGGAAACAACCAGATAGATATGATGGTATCGGGATTGCTGCAACCAGCAGCATAATTGGAAAATTCTAAAACGGCTGCCAATTCAGATCAACATGGGAACTGAGAAAGAAAGCGGCGGCAAAACAAGGAGCCGGCCGTCCTCCACCGAACTTCAACGCGATGAGAAAAACGCTATCGACATCGCGAATTCACTAGCAAGAGTGAGGAGAGATGAAAGATTACAGTATTCCAGGCAACTCACCTATTCCACGATTACAAGTGGCGGCCGTCACGTCGCCCCTGCACTGGAGATAGTGAAGCAATCTCGCCGGAAACAAGGAGAAGGAGACGAAGAGGAAGAAGAAGAAGGTTAGAAGACGACAATGGCGAGAAACCGAGACAGACAGAGAGAGAGAGAGAGAGCTGAATGTGGAGCGCGATCCACCTCTCGGCCTGACCTGGGATTTGATACTTTGAATTTTCTTTTCTCCTATTTCTATTTTTATTTTTACCGTATTATGAATGATTTTTCTTTCGGTCGTTTTTTCTTTGGATTAATTTGGAAAAGTCTCTAGCTCTAGAGGTTCGTTTTGACAATGAAGAAAGTTCAGGGGCTGAATTAGCAAATCAAAACAAGCTCGGTCAATTACGTAGCAGCGAAGAGGAAAGGACCAGTCTCCGCCTGCGTGCGAGCTCGGCCACCGTCTCTGGCCCTGCGACCACCGGAGGGAAAGTTAAAGATGAACTCGGAGACACCAACGACGGACGAGTTTTCCTCACCACCGCTAGAGTTCGTCGATTTCCCTCCTCTTCCTAGCCTTTGCTCCAATCCCATTTCAACCCCAAACCCAACTTCAAGCGTCGACTCCGATGCATCTCCTAACCCCAACCAATTCCTCTCCTTCTCCATACCCAAGAAACGCCGCCGTGGCCGGCCCACTCGTTCTGCGTCCGGTGTTCCTACTTCCTTTCGAATTCCACAGGTTCCCTTTTTACCGCGCAGCGGGGAGAGCATTACTGGTCCTAATCCGAATTCCAGCTCGTTAAACCCTCCAAGGCCGCCGGTTCCCGACGTTGCTGAAGAGATCATCGTTATAAACAGAGAAGCCACAGCGGAGGCGTTAACTGCACTCTCTGCTGGGTTCCCCGCCGATTCTTTGACGGAGGAGGAAATTGAAGCTGGCGTGCTTCCGGTGATCGGCGGGATTGAGCAGGTAAATTACACGCTTATTAGAAACCATATCATTGCCAAATGGCGAGAAAATATAAATGCCTGGATTACGAAAGAGATGTTCCTGAATTCTGTGCCGGCGCATTGTCATGGACTCTTGGATTCTGCTTATGATTACTTGGTTTCCCGTGGGTACATTAATTTCGGCGTCTCGCAAGCCATTAAAGAGAAATTTCCCTCAGAGTTTGGTAAGGCAAGGGTGATCATCATTGGTGCTGGGTTGGCTGGGCTGGCTGCAGCAAGGCAGTTAATGAGGTTAGGATTTAGGGTCACAGTTTTGGAAGGGAGGAAACGGCCCGGTGGGAGAGTTTACACTAAGAAAATGGAATTGGAAGGAGGTGGAGTGAATAGAGTTAGTGCTTCAGCAGATTTAGGAGGAAGTGTTTTGACTGGAACTTTGGGTAATCCTCTAGGAATTCTAGCAAGGCAGTTAGGGCATAGCTTACACAAGGTGACTGATAAGTGTCCTCTTTATGCACCTGATGGGAAGCCAGTTGATCTAGATACAGACATGAAGGTTGAGGCAGCATTTAATCGATTGTTGGATCAGGCAAGCAGGCTGAGGCAGTTGATGGGGGATGTCTCTGTTGATGTATCGCTAGGAGCAGCCTTAGAGACCTTTAGGCAGGTATATGGAGATGCTGTGAATGAGGAGGAGATGGGCTTGTTCAATTGGCACTGTGCAAATCTGGAATATGCCAATGCCGGTTTATTGTCAAAACTTTCCTTAGCATTTTGGGATCAGGATGATCCATATGATATGGGAGGGGATCACTGTTTTGTCCCTGGGGGGAATGGAAGGTTGGTCCAGGCTTTGGCCGAGAATGTTCCTATCTTGTATGAAAAGACTGTGCACACCATCAGATATGGTAGTGATGGTGTGCAGGTTGTTGCTGGGAGTCAGACTTTTGAGGGTGATATGGTATTGTGTACAATACCTCTTGGGGTTCTGAAGAGTGGATCGGTAAAGTTTGTTCCAGAATTGCCACAGAGGAAGCTTGATGGAATAAAGAGGTTGGGGTACGGATTGTTGAACAAGGTTGCAATGCTTTTCCCTTACGTGTTTTGGGAAAATGATCTTGATACATTTGGGCATTTGACTGATCATTCAAGCAGACGAGGAGAGTTCTTCTTGTTCTACAGCTATGCCACTGTTTCTGGCGGACCACTCTTGCTTGCACTAGTAGCAGGAGAAGCTGCCCTAAAGTTCGAGAGTATGCCTCCAGTGGATGCTGTGTCTCGTGTTCTTCAGATTCTAAAAGGTAATGTATTCAGACTTCTATCTGATTCATTGCTGCTGTTGGCGTCTTTCTTCTGCCAATGAAAGTAATATTTAGTCTGGACATTTCACCATATTCACTTTTGAGAATATTTCCACTACCATGAGTTTCTAGAGAAAGAGAATCTTAGTTCGAAATGTCGTATATGGATCATGATGTATTTAAGAGGTGTTGCTATGGATGCATACAGGTATTTATGAACCACGAGGAATCAATGTCCCAGAGCCTATACAAACTGTATGTACAAGATGGGGTAGTGATTCCTTCTCTCTGGGGTCTTATTCCAATGTGGCTGTTGGAGCATCCGGAGATGATTATGATATATTGGCAGAAAGTGTGGGAGACGGAAGACTTTTCTTTGCTGGGGAAGCCACTACTAGGCGGTACCCTGCGACTATGCATGGAGCTTTTCTTACTGGCTTGCGGGAAGCTGCTAATATTGCGAACTTTGCTAGTGCTAGATCCTCAAGGATTAAGCTTAATAGTACTCCCTTTAAGAACTCTCATGCCTGTGCTTCACTTCTAGCAGATTTATTTAGGGAGCCTGATCTAGAATTTGGTAGTTTTGCTGTTATATTTGCTCGAAATGATTCGGATCCCAAGTCAGCAGCAATTTTGAGGGTTGCATTAAGTGACCCTCAGAAGAGGAGTCGTGAAGGTGCTAGGCCGGATCTACAGCATTCCAATAAGTTACTCTTTAAGCAGCTGCAGTCACACTTTAACCAGCAACAAGAGCTTCATGTGTACACCTTATTATCAAAACAACAGGCACTTGAGCTGAGAGAGGTCAGAGGAGGTGATGATGTGCGGCTGAGTTACCTGGATGAGAAACTTGGGGTAAAGCTAATTGGAAGAAAAGGTTTGGGGCCTACAGCTGATTCTCTCATTTCTTCCATCAAAGCCGAGAGGGGCATTCGCAAGGCAGCTTCTACTTGTTTAACTCTAAAATCAGGTGAGAACATCTTGGAGGCTTTTCTATTTTCAGTCTCTGAGATATGCCAACTTTCTCGTTCTGTTAGAACTTAGGATGCCATTTTATGTTTCTAGGAGGAACTTCCAAGCTGAAAACGGGTACTTTAAAGCGAAAATTGGTCAGGTATGGATTTGAAATTTCCGGTGATGCTGTTTCTGGTAACTTATAAAACTTCTTCACTATAAGTGTTGCTTGGTATTTTGCCTAAAATCTCGCAGGAGGGCGAAAATAGTGAGCAACAGTAAGTTGGCACGCCCCTTCAATTCCAACATGGTAAGAGTAAAAGTTTCTGAAGGAATGAAGGCAACGAATCATGCTCCTTGTGAAATGATCGGTATAGGTGTGTACACAAACAACACTTCCAGCTTGCATAGCCATATTTTTTCATCCTGCACATTGTGAAATTCACATCTTGTTAGTGTCTTTCCATGCTAATCTCTGTTTCATGTGGTATCACAGAGGATAATAGTAACACCTGAATTGCATGGGACAAGACCAAGTGGCATGTTCAAGGCACCTTACAGCTGAGGTAAGAAATCCTATACTGCTACCAACATTTGTCTTACAGATCTCTGTCTGGTACTTGCTAATACTGATTGAGAATCTCTAATGGGTGATGGTGCTTTCTATACCCTCTCTCCCTCTCTGTGGACATGTTCTGATCATTGATTACACTATAAATCAGTCATCACATTTCGAGACGTGGATTATTACTTTACTGGGACTTATTTTGACAATCGAGCAGGTCCAGTCCGTGGATCTGTCGCCGGAGAGCAATACTGCAACAGATCCTAGCGCCTCTTGAATCTGTCAACTAGCAGATATCAGGATCTTCACTGGACTCGAACAATTGAAGGAAGTTGTGGAATACAGTGGTAGATGGGATATATGGCTGGAAATGGAAATTCCTTGGAGCTGCTCCAGAAGTAACTCCTGGTGAAGTCCAACTATGGAGGAGACTGGAACTGATTATGTACCAGTTGAGTCTCTGTCGATGCTCCTTAATCAGCTGGCGCTTTACGGTGAAGATTGTGGATGCAGAGAGAGACATTATGATGATTTGGGCGGACCTCCACCGAGGATTCGACATTGATGAGGTCCAACGATTGGTCAGACGAGTTCTTAGCTCAATGATGAGTTGCAACATCTGCTGGTGTTGAAGGTTACTGGTTGCGATTCACATTCTCATGTGGCGATGCAACTCACTTGAACGTAGGGATACAACTTCTGAAGACATAGCAACCAAACTAGTTTGTGCTTCAATAGCTAGTTGTAAGTGTTGGCTACTTAGTATTGTAGCTCACATTATGATACACATATTTCTTCATACTTGTACTTGCGATGATTGATATTATTACTCACATAAATATGAGTTTATTTTTAGGGTCAATGACAAAAATAATAGTTTCTGCAAAAATATTACTGAAATTAATACACAAAAAAAAAGTCTCATTTTGATCATAGACATCCAAGAAGGTTCATAATCAAAAGTCGGAAAAAGTGCAACAATCAAGTGCGCTAGTCAACCAGTAGACGAACAATGAATAAGAGATTTTTTTGTCACTAAATCGGTAGCCCTTTAAACCGATACAGATAAAAGTACAATGAATGCAAGAAAAAGAAGAATAGAGTTGCCACACATCCTCTAACGCACATCCCACAGTCAATTCACGTCGAAGCACCAATTGCAAAGTCACCGCAACAATTGACAATGAAAAACATATGTTGTGCACCAAGTCATGACATCAAGCAAGCAGTTCCATGATAAAACAGATCATCTATACCTTCGTAAACCTTTCCAAACGCAAGTATCACCCTACCATCATTACTCATTAGAATGACCAACAAAGTCAATTCATTGGGATGGGATTAGGTGCTAACCCTTATAGGGGTTAGCACCGTGATAACTAGCAAAAAACGCTACTAAAAACAACGAAATCACTACAGATTATTATAAAATCAATACAACATCTAAGTTAAATCACTACTAACCCTTGGTTAGGACGGTGCTAACTCTTGTACAATTAGCACCGTAACCAGTCCCCAATTCATTCACCCTCTCCACGTAACAAAGAGTCATCAAAACGTAACAAAATTCCATATGATGGACAAATATTGTCTACCTTTCGTCTAGCAAACATGGATGCCGCTAGTGATGAAGAAGTATGAGAACCCTATGTGCTCGTATCTAAATCTTAGTTGACCGAATTTATTCTTGATTACGGTTATGTGACAATGCACCAATCTACTACTTCAAGAAACATCTCCCGCCATAACTCGTCAAATCATCCAATTCGAATCATCATAAAAATCAACCACCAAAGATCAAGTATTAAACTCAAAACAAGCAAGTTAGTGATAAAATTATCTTCAATTATGCTTGACTTAGAATAATAGAGAAACATAAAAAGTCCACCCTTCTCTTCTAAAAAAAAAATTAAAAAACACTCCACCCTTCTGAGACCCCAACTCTTCGTTCCTTTCATCCTGTACCTTTCGTCAATTTTCCCAGGCAGACATCATCACGTTCTCTCGTTTGATCATCCTCTCTCTGGATCTCTTCTTCCCCCATGAAATTTAGAGATCACTTTACTGTCCCTGTCAAGAGCCCAAGTTCTACTCAGCCGCAGTGAACCATCGGAGGCCACTCGTTCAGATTTTCAAAACACGACCGCGGCCTTTTGCCGCCATCTTCTGCAAGTCTGCAACTGTCTCAAATCTTGGTGGCTTTCTTGCTACACGATTCAAAAGCTACGCAACAGACGAATGACGGTGAGTGCGGATTAGGGAATGAAGGAAGTCCAATTTTCGCGCTCTGTCGAGAACTAATTCGCGAATTTTGGGGCGGTTTTGACAGAATCCCGTTTTCGCGGGTTAGGGCGGGAGCGTATAGGCGAATTGGGTGACTATACCCACCTGGTCAAGATCTCTGCAACTTGCTTCAATCGTTTGTTTCCGAGAGATCCAAATGAAGCGGAACCTGTCTTCATCTGATTGCGTCCCTTCCCCTAAGCGGCCATCGCTGCTGCCTCTTCCAACTGGGAAGCACGAGGTTTTCCTGAGCTTCAGAGGTCCGGACGTGCGAAGAACTTTTGCAGATTGTCTGTACAAGTTCCTGGATCATTCCAAGATTCGCACATTCCTTGATGATGAAGAGCTCCGGAAGGGGGAGAAGATTGCTCCTTCCCTCGTCGAGGCTATTCATGAATCCAAAGTTTACATTCCAATCCTTTCCCAAGACTACGCTTCCAGTAAATGGTGTCTTGAAGAGCTCTCTCTCATGGTCAAGTCCTTGAATCAAAACCAAGGCCACATCTTGTTGCCCATTTTCTACTTTGTGGAGCCTAGAGATGTACGGCGCCAAGAGGGCTCTTACAGTGAAGCATTTCGGCGGCACAGTCAGGAATATGATGCAGAGACCATAACGGAATGGAAGGAAGCTCTTCAAGTGGTCGGCGAAATGAAAGGATGGCATGTCACCGAATCCGATGGGTAAGGTTTTCTTATACTGCTCGATTCTTATTTTGGAAGATCAGAATCCAGTTTTGATGTTGGTTGAGACATGGGCTCTCGATTGGAATCCGATTGACTAAATGTTGGTTGAGACATGGGCTCTCCCACGTTTCTGCCATCAGAAAGAATTTTGTGATCCATACCCTTGTCTATATATAGGCAAGGCAAGTATCATCCATAGAATAAACTAAGAAATTACTGCTCTGCTTCTCCTATATTCTGACACATTATGCTATTTTATCGTTTCCTAGTATGATTCTCTAGTCCCTGCTATCTGAACCACATTTGTAATGTGTTCAATTTCAGACAAGGAGACGTGATAGAGAAGGTTTTCTCCGAAGTGTGGTCACATCTGATGGCAAATTACGCAATAGTGACTGATGAGTTGATTGGTATTGATTCACACGTGAAAGAAGTGTTGGATTTATTGGACTTAGACTCCAAAGGTCTGAAAGTTGTGGGAATTCATGGTATTGGTGGTATTGGCAAGACGACCTTAAGTAAAGCTGTCTACAACGAGGTCTCCTCATGGTTTGATCGTTGTTGCTTTCTGGAAGATGTACGAGAAACATTGTTGAAGGCTGATGGTGTTGTTACTTTGCAAAACAAGGTAATTTCTAACATTCTGAGGCATGACAACCATGTTAAAGATGTCAGCGAGGGGATTCACCTAATCAAAGATAAGGTTTGCAAGTACAAGGTTCTTATTGTTCTCGATGATGTAGATCGGAGGTTTGAGTTTGACAAAGTTTTTGGGAAGTTGCAAGATTTTTCCATAGAAAGTCGATTTATACTGACAACAAGAGACAAAAGGGTTTTAGAGTTCTTTGAGGAATGTAGGTTGTTCGAAGCCAAAGAAATGAGTGACATTGATTCTTGTCAACTTCTTAGAAAACATGCCTTTCAAATGGATGATCCTCAAGAAGGAAGCGACACTCTTTGTGAGGAATTTGTGAAACTTGCTGCAGGACTCCCTTTAGCTCTAAAGGTCATAGGATCCCTTTTGTTTCGTAAAGATATAAGAATTTGGGAAGAAAAGCTGGAGGAACTGAAAGAAAGCCCTTTCACTGGGGTGCATGAGATACTAAAAATAAGTTACAATGATTTAACTCCCACGGAAAAAGAAATATTTTTAGACATTGCTTGTTTTTTCATTGGGGAAACAAAAGAGTGTCCTTTTTATATGTGGAATGAGTGTAAGTTTTATCCAGAAAGTGGGATTAGCAATCTTATTCTTAAGTCGTTAATAAAAATTAACAAGAGAAGTGAGTTCTGGATGCATGACCACATCAGAGACCTTGGTCGAGCTATTGTTTATGAAGAAAATATTCGACAGCCATGGAAACGCAGTAGGATATGGTCCAATGAGGATGCTTTGGATATGTTAGAAAACGGGAAGGTATTGTTCTGTTTGCGTTTTGGTTTATATTTTCCCTGGCGTACTTCTCATTTTGTAATTTTCTTGCAGTAGGTATAAGCTGTCTATCTACTCGTTCTTTGAAAGTTGGGCTTCAGTAGTAAGCATATGTACTTGTTAGCTAGTTCATTTGGTGAAAGGACAGATGATATTTTAAATAAATAAGTGTGATGATACTTGAATATAGTCTTTTAATTTGTTCATATAGTGTTCGTATGTGCGTTTCTATGTATATGGTGTGCAACTGAATCATTGAACACATCTTTTATAACCCAAAATGTATTGTAATGTTTAAGCATGCAAGAAAATGATGTATATTGTAATAGTATGTAAAATGATATATTGTGGGCATGAAAAGGTTGACTTGATATTAGTTGTTTAGATCGTATGTTTGTGTAAATATTTCTTTAAATGTTGGTGATGCACATTTTAAGTTTACGAAATTAAGAATTACGAGTTTCTGTGATCTCATGTTGTTGGGAAGTGCCGCTGTGCAAGTTCTTAGAATCAACATGGAAGATCGAGGTAATCTGGAGTTGACAGAAAAAGACTTTAATAAATTATCAGGGATAAGGTTTCTTGATGTGTGGGGTGGGGGACTGACTGGAGATTTCAGTAAGATGCTTCCAAATATACAATGGCTTCAGTTGGGTTCCTGTCATTCAATACCCACTGACATTAACCTGAAGAAACTGGTAATTCTTAGCTTGGAACATTCCAATGTATGGGATTATTGGAGAGGCTGGAAAAGAATTAAGGTGGTCATCAATAAATATTCTCTCCTTTTTTATATAAAATATAAATTCCTTGTTTATAGGTAAAAATAATGTCATCTTACGGGCCTGTGCTAAAAAGAGATTACTGTCGTGGTACAGGAGAGTAAGAAGCTGAAAGTCGTAAATTTAAGGTGGTGTGATGACTTGGTGAAAGCTCCCGACTTGTCCTTTTCTGGCAGTCTAGAGGTGATAAATCTTGATGTCTGCTGTGATATGGGAGGAGAGCTGCACATCAGCAATTTCAAGAAATTAAAACTGCTGAGGCTTTCGGGTAGTAAGATAACAGAATTGAAAGGTGACATCCAGATGCTTCAAGATCTGAAGGAGATTGATGCTTCAAGATCCAAGTTGACAAAATTGCCTACTGGTATAGGTAAGTTAGGCTCTCTAGAAATCCTGCACTTGGTCTCATGTCTGGTGGAAGTACCTGCACTCCCCACAAGTTTAAAGCAACTGACCCTCTCATCCCCCAGGGTTCCGAATCTTTTGGAGCTCAAGGACTTGGAGGTGCTATGCTTTCAGAACTGTTATAATGGGCCTCAAATTCCTGGAGATATAGGGCTTCAACTACCCAAGCTGAAGAAGTTGAATGTGGACTCTTGTGGTGCGTTGGAAACTCTGCTACTGGAGGTGGTGTCAGCTGCTACATCGAGTAGCAATGGGATGGGAGTCTCAGCTACCCAACTCCCATCTTCTCTAAACAGCCTTGTTGTGAGGAGTTGTCAGAAATTGGAGAGACTGCCGAATCTCGCAAATCTGAGTAACTTGACCGAACTACGACTGGTACTGGTTGTAGTACACGAGATAAGTGGCCTGGGAGAGCTGAGAATGTTGGAAACATTAGAAATATCTCGAGCCCCACACCTGGAGAACCTTGATGGTCTTGAAAATTTAGTGCTCCTACAACGGCTTACTCTGGACCGCTGTGATGCAGTTGAAAAACTGCCCAGTCTTTCCAGTTTGGTCAAGTTACACACATTAAAAATTCGTAGGTGCAAGGACCTTTTTGAAATCCAAGGGAGCCAGTCACTGGATGCCTTGGGAGAGTGTTCTTTAACTCATTTGGAAATAAGCAGGTGTCCCAGGTTAGCTAATGTTGAAGGCCTTCTTCAATCTCTGGAAACACTGACCACTTTGGAATTAACTAACTTTCTGTCACTAGAAACGCTACTTGGTCTTCCTTCATTAGGCAACCTGAAGAAGTTAACTGTTGAGGAAACCTCTCATGGTGTTTTACAAAGAAACGAGACTCGTCTTTCTGTACCACGAATACGAAGCTTGCATCTTGCTCGTCTTTGTAATCTACAAGTAATAAAGATTTCTAGATGCCAGCAATTGATTGAGATTACAGGGTTTGAAGCACTGCAGTCATTAGAAGAACTAGATATTTCGTCTTGCACCTCCTTTCAGAAGCTGTCAAATCTATCTGCCCTCAAGAATTTGAAGAAACTAACAATTCGAGATGGCGCACAGCTGGCCAAGCTTGAAGAGCTTGACCGGTTGGAATCATTAGAATGTCTAGATATGGAAGGCTGCATGTCAATCGAGAAGCTGCCGCCGAATATGTTTAATCTTAAAAATTTGTGGTCGCTGAGTATTGTTGAATGCATGTCATGGACGTTCACGGAGGACTGTGGGCTTGAGGGTTTGAATTCATTGAAAAAACTCTACATTTCTGGGTGCAGATCTATTATCAGGTTGCCAAATTTGTGTGGTCTCCCGAATCTGATAGATTTGGATATTAGGGAATGCACAGAATTGACAGACGTGATGGGGCTCAGAAGACTGGAGTCTTTGCGGCGGCTCAACTTGACTGATTGTGCATCAATTGTGAGGTTGCCTAATCTATCAGATCTCAAGAATCTGAAGGTGTTAAATATTGGTGGATGCAAACAATTGACAGAGATCAGGGGACTTGAGAGTTTGGAAACGTTACAAGCACTAGCAATGTCAAACTGCAAGTCAATTAACAAGTTGCCTGATCTGTCTTGCCTCGAGTATCTCAGGTATTTGGATGTTAGGGAATGCACGCAGTTGACGGAGGTCATGGGAGTCGAAAGTTGGGAATCATTGGAACTGCTAGCTATGTCAAACTGCAAGTCAATCAGTAACTTTTCGGATTTATCTGGTCTAAAGAATCTGAAGCACTTGGATATTAGAGGATGCAGCCAGTTGACTGAAATCATCGGACTCCACAAGTTCAAATCTTTGCAAGTGCTGGGGTTGCACAATTATACAGCTGTTTCCATTTTGGGTGATCCATTTCGGGATTTACATTGGAAGTACCTAGCCTTGGCGACTTTGAAATGAAGGATTGGAAGTATCTATAGTAGTGAAGCAGTAAAGAACGTGGGGAATATACAATCGATGACCCATTTTTCGTCACCTTCAGGAGGCTGCCAGCCAAACATCCATTTTGAGTTACAGGTAATTCTAGTTCTCACTTCATTATACATAATAGTTAGTGTACCCGGGCACAGCGAACCAAGGGGAACAAACTTATTGTAGGATTCCCTTGAAACCGTTGATTATGAAGTTTATTTGAATTTGTTTGTGTTATTTGTTTTTCCTAATGCATGAATCTGCAGTTGCAGCTATTGATTGTGGTAGATAATGCTTGAGAATCGTATCCATGGATTCAGAATTCGCAATTGGCTGGTTTCTCCTTGGTTTGATTTGTGATAGGCCTTTGTTCTGCTTCATTACTGGTGTAGTAATAGCTCTGGCCCTTGAAGTATAATAGGGAGGCTTCTCCCCCACCTGAATTGTCTTCCTTGCATGCAAAACGTGTAAGGATCAAGTTTGTTTTATTGGTTAGTTAATGATCTTCCCCTCTATTACCATTTTCAGTTCCTGAACAGAGCAGTGAAATGTTTGGTTTGAAGTCTCCACCATCTTCTGAAATCCGGTGCTATCTCTTGACAAGGCTGAGCTATACTTAAAAGCAGAGTACTTACGAGTGGATATAGCGAAAGAATGTAACACGAATAACTTGGTGGTGTTTTCTCGTTTGTATTATCGAGTTCTATATGTACATTGATAGAGTGAAATTAGTTGGAAGTCATTTCCATTGTGTGAGGTATTTTAAGGAACAGAGCATGACCTCCCAGGGGTTTGATATGGAAAACTGGATAAGAGTATGCCAGGCTATTGGGAACGGGCTCGACTCAAGTCGTTAGGAGTAATTTTAGATGTAACGTGTGACTTGATGGTCCAAAATATACATTTGTATAGGAATATTGTACTCACTATGTGTCGTTGTGGGAATTTGTACAAAGCAATTGTGTAACTGAGAAGCATTCGATCATTGGTGGAAATGAGAGAGTGATATACATTTGTAGAGGAATATTGTACTCACTATGTGTCGTTGTGGGACTTTGGCTTAAATTTATTGAGAGGTATATTCATTTTTAAATTAAAAGCAAACTAACGAATATGATTCATTAGGGAAAATTACTAACGCTGATCTCTAAATCTAAACAAATTGAGGGTACCAACCCGAAAAGTGAATGTGACTAAGGAAAAAAGCTCGGCCTACAGACCGTCACATGAGGTGCCCTTAGGGGGCCTGTAAAGTCGCAAAATGGAGCATTTTTGCTTTATAGATCAAGCTTTATCATATGTGAGCCCGAAGTTATAGAAAAAAATGTTTGTTTAGGGACTTGAATAGTAAAAATGTTATAGTTGGGTGGAAGCGAGTAATTGGCCATTAACTCTACCTTTTATTTTCATTTTTCAAGAACCCTTCCCTGCAGCTCGCCGTCGTTTCTCCTGTCCACCCTGATCTCTCCGGCAGAGTTTCATTGTTACTCGACTCGCAAGGTCGTCTCTTCTCTGCATTTCTCCGCTTTTGCTTCCTTTTCCCTTCCTTTCTCTGGTTTCTCCTCTATGTTTCTCTTTCTCACAGCCCTTCTCTTCTTCGACAGGAGCTTTCTGTACTCGACTATTGGTCAAGGCCCAGCTCGGAAAATAACAAGGCTCGATCTTTCCCCCCCAAAATCTCCAGGTGATTCTTTTTCTCGGATTATCATGTTGGTGATGGTTTCTATCTGGTTTTAATCCCACTGTGGACCAATTTTTGGCTCTTTGTCAGTGTGATTCTCGTGGCTGGTAGTAGTCTCAGTGATTCATAGTGTGATAAGTAGTGATTGTGGAGTTGTGGTTGAAAGCAAGGGCATTAGAATTTCGACGAATGTGTGGGTTCAAGAAAGTAGAAGCAAACTACTGGGAATACAGAGCATTTGAGATTTGCTTTGCTGGGGTTCTAAACTTTGTGCTCAGCATTTGTGCCTGTTGGAATTCTGATAGAACCTGCTATTAGGGTTCTATCGGGAATTGGGGATTTAGGGATTAAGAACAGATTTAGGGATTGGAGAAGAGAAAGATAGAGAATCGGCCTAGGCCTTTAGAGGGATTGGGAACGAGAATTGAGAGGATTGGGAGAATAGGGTTTAGGAGAGGGTTTCTTAATATTCTTCTTGATTGATTATGAATGAAGGACCAATTACATCTTTATAGCGAAAGACTAGAAAAACCTGATAGACTATCCTAATATGACTCAATGACTTATACCATATCTAATAATATCCTAATTATAGTAATAATAATTATTATGATAAATCCCAAGAATTGGATTTCTATCATCCCCTCCCCCTTCAGACCAACCTTGTCCTCAAGGTTGACCAACTCGACCCTATTCTCCGCACTTTCTCAGCCAATACGATCATCGCTTATCTGCTTCTTGCGCTTTCTTCTCTTCCAATTATGCTCCACTACTCGAACGAATCCCACTCCAGCAACTACGACTCTCATTGCTTCTTCTCCAACCATGTGGTTTAGACCACATCCATGACCAATTGATCCTACTCCCTCCACCCACTCCACAAAGTAAGAACACGAGAATTGTTCTTCCTTGAGCTCATCATCTAAGCCCACGAATTTCCCTTCTTGCTCCTTCAAGCCCATAATATAATAAAGAGATTCAGCTAAACAGTCCAGTTGAAGCCCAATTAAAGCCTGTAGCTTCCCAAGATTCGGCCCATATTCCCACTCTTGCTTGGCCTCCTTCTCTCTCAGCGGCGGCCCGAGACTCGTCCCAAACGGAGCCCAATTCGTGTCAACCTGCAGCCTGCCTTGCTGATCCAATCGGCCCACAGTAAACCCGCCGAGCTTCCCCGCCAAATCCAGCCCGTGGCCAAGATTGATGGCTTTAGGCCCGGCCCTCCCCATCTACCATCTCCAGTTCGGCGGCCCAAGCACTTCGGCCCGAAACAAATGATTGTTGGATTGAGTGGGGCAAGAACCTAGGGTTATCGGCAAGAGGGTCGCCGCCTTCCTCTTTCCCAATCGCCGGCAGATCCATCTTCAATCCCTTCCCGGACGACTCAGTCGGCGGCTCTTCCACCGATATCGAGCAACCCACCAGGCGACGACGAGCCCTGCTCAATTCCGGCCTCTTCTCCTCGTCGTTCTCGTACTCTGGCGACATGCGAGGCGGCTCAACACCACCTCTCTTCTTCTCCATCCCCGCCACCCAGAAATCCGCCCAAATGTTCGCCCTCCGCCAGCACGAAGGCCGGCCCGCTTCCTCCATCTTCTCCCCCTCCAACGCGCCGAACAAGGTCGTCCTCCCTCGCACGGCTGCTGTCCCTACACGGTCCTCCGGCCCTGACGTCTCCATCATCGGCGGTGCACCCGACGTTGCCACCTCGTCCTCCGTCGTCCCAAGCTCCAGCGATGTTTCCTCCTTCGACGACAACTTCGTCGACTTCCATTCCATCGGCAGGCCACCGAGCGAACAGCAACAGTTCAATTCCGAGAACGCGTCGGTCGACGGCGCTACGATCGAGGTACTGGGGAACGCGGTGGTCTCCAATTCTTCTTCCCCAGTTCCAATCGTCTTTTTCCGAAACTTCCATCCGTCAATCGGTGGATTCGTCGGGGATGCTCTCCGGGAGACGCATTTAGCGAGTTCTCCGAGCCCTAGGAAATCGTTCGCTGTGGAGGAGTGCTCTCCCACAACTCCGGTAGTGGATGTGGTGATTCGAGTGATCTTCCACGACGAGGGTGTCATGGCCTTAATGGCAGATGCTGTTATCGACGTGTGGAGCCGAACAACAGCAGCAGGCTTGCACAACGATGACTCGACAGTCAAGAAGTCAACAGCAACTGCGACGACCTGTGTTGGTGGACGTGGTATTGTGATTACTTCAGCCACAGGTAGTGGCAGCAGAACCTGCGCAGGTGGTGATGTCACAAGAATGACTGGCGCTGCTGCAGCTGCTTTCTCGACTTTTCCATCGGCGATGGTTGATGGTACTGGTGGCATGGCGGCTGTAGATGCCGGGACCAGGTCGCCCTCCTTATTTGCGGCAGCCAGTTGAGGAGCTGCGCCAATTGCATCAATTTCCACGGCGATAGGAACGAAGTCTGCGACAGTATGAGCGTCTTCGTCGGTGGCTGGTGTTGATGAATCCTTTGACTTCGACTCTGGATGGTTGTTGGTCGCGCGACGGCGAGTCGCACGACACTCGAGTTTGGCTCGAAGTTCTTTCAGGCATGCTATCATGTTGTTGTCGTGAGCTTCCCTGCGAACTTCATCTTTTACTAGACTAGCTTCATATTCTATCCGGCTAGCTTCACATTTTACAAGACTGGCTTGGAGAGCTTCAAACGCGTGATAGAGTTTCTGATAACAATTCCCTGGTGAGAGTTGCGATGAACTCAAATCTGTGACCATGGCTCTGATACCAAATGATAGAACCTGCTATTAGGGTTCTATCGGGAATTGGGGATTTAGGGATTAAGAACAGATTTAGGGATTGGAGAAGAGAAAGATAGAGAATCGGCCTAGGCCTTTAGAGGGATTGGGAACGAGAATTGAGAGGATTGGGAGAATAGGGTTTAGGAGAGGGTTTCTTAATATTCTTCTTGATTGATTATGAATGAAGGACCAATTACATCTTTATAGCGAAAGACTAGAAAAACCTGATAGACTATCCTAATATGACTCAATGACTTATACCATATCTAATAATATCCTAATTATAGTAATAATAATTATTATGATAAATCCCAAGAATTGGATTTCTATCAAATTCAGATCACTTCTACAATTGAAATTCCTGAACTGCAGACCTGTTAGTATGATCATTGATCAGCAAGTTCCTCTCAACTTGATCGAAAACAGAAATCGGAATTTGTCTAATCTCGTACTAAGTACTAAGTATGGTCCTGTACCAGTTGAACAATTTCTATTTAGTTTATGGTTGCAGAAGGTCAAGGTCAACCATTAGAAGTTAGAACGACCAGATTTACATTTTCAAGTTTTCATTTAATGGTGGATCATAAACAAGTTTTCCGGCTAAATCTTTGCTTCTTTCTTTTCCATGCTGTAGAGTGAGTGAGTTTTAAGATACTGGATTCTTCCTTTAATTGCTCCTGACCTTTCCTTCACTCAGAACAACGGAACCCGTGCATGCTCTTCTGTGAAAGCCTCTCTTTCATTGCTCAAATGTTGTGGAGATTTACTGTGGGTGCTGATTTTGCCAGATCAAGATGGTTATTCGACCTCCAGTTAGGCCACCTAGAATCACCGAGTATCTCAAGCCCTACGTGCTAATGATGCATTTCAGTAACAAGTTTGTGACGGCTACAGTGAGGCACTCACCAACTGCAACAGTAGCATCTTCAGCGAGCTCACAAGAGAAGGCCCTTAGGTTGGCCATGCAGAATACTGGAGATGTAGCAGCTGCTGCCAAGATTGGGAAGCTACTTGGCGAGCGCCTGCTACAGAAGGGCATACCTGCTGTTTCTGTTTCGCTAAAGAGGGAACAGAAGTATCATGGAAAGGTCAAAGCTGTTGTTGATTCTGTGCGGGGAGCTGGTGTCAAGCTTGTTTGAATTGGCTACTGCTGTAGTTGTATATTACTCGATGGAGTAGTTCCAATAACTTGTTTCTCCTGGCCCTTTTTCAGCTAGACAAGATCAATGTGGAAACTGCTTTATGCAGCACTCAATGGCATTGCTTTGACTAATAACAGGGAGTTTACATATTTTCGTGTGCTGCTCTATGCACTCTGCACTATACTTTTTTTCTTCTTGACAAACAATTTGCACAAGTAATCTTAGTGAATGCAGTCTGGCCACTTACCAGACATTCGAATGGTCTGGTTTCAGCTTGGACATACATTTCTACCCAGCACTGTTACACTTGAGGCAACTTCCAAATCCTATTTGCCAACTTTGTCACCTTTATCGATCCTTAAATTTCACGAAGAGTTATCAAATTTGTCATTCCATTTCAGATTCCCTTCAAATCTCTTGTGAAAGTTTACATTGGGTTCGACCAGAGCTGGATCGGCTTAATGGGATGGGTTGATCTAGCTATACTCCTAATACTTGCCCGTATTTCTTCGACTTCTGTATCTCTTCTTCCTTTCTTCCCAAAGCATCTGATCAACAATCAACAATCAACCTCCGAAACCCCCTGTTACCACCACCGTTTGCCGTACTTCAACTCGACTGAACTTGGTGGTATCCTGCAGTACTTCTCCCATTATGAATTAATGATACCCCCTGTAAAAGAAGACACGAGCTACGAATTCCACCATCTTCGACTCGAGGAACAAATTCCTCAAGGGTCCAGAAAGCTTGGGAAAGCATGAGCGAAAGAATTTGTTTGACAACATTCAATTCACAACTTTCCACAGCAAGTACTAGGCACGTTTGCATAATTCGCTGCTATCACCTGTGGCTGGCAGCTCACTCAAGCTACGGATAATAGAAGACACCAGGAGATGGGGAAGCCACGAGTTTTATTTCAAATGAACCTACTGGATATCATCATAAACTATATATCAATATACTACAAAACAACAAGATCCAGCAGATTATACAAGCAAATGAATCTCATACTGCCCACCAAAAGAAGAAAAGGTTTTTCTTTTCAATGTCACTTACTGGGTGGCAATCTATCTCGCTTACCACCACTTTCTACAAGCCATTCCTCTAGTTTGGCTAATTTATCTGCCTTATAGACATCATAATCTTCTGGAACTGAAATGGCAAGCGAATGCAGGGAGCTTGTTCCCGCCTGCTCGTGTTTTGTTTCTGTTTGGAGCTCTTCAGCAGTGTCCTCGGGTGCCTTACTTGACAATGGCAAATCCTCAGCTTCTGCAACAACGACAGAAGAACTTGCAGAGGAAGATGTTATAAACTGTGATGGATAATTAAAACTTGGAATGGTTTCCTTCAGATCGATCTGAGGCCACTTGAAACTGCTGGCCTTCTCCTTTGCTGTCTTAAACATGGTGGAGATATAATAACCTGACTTCTTGCCATCTGTTAGGGCAATAGCTTCC
Source organism: Linum tenue (assembly GCA_946122785.1). NCBI lineage: Eukaryota > Viridiplantae > Streptophyta > Magnoliopsida > Malpighiales > Linaceae > Linum > Linum tenue. Next base: position 5,596,105 of record CAMGYJ010000007.1, on the reverse strand, counting down.
TCACTATCACTCCAACTGGGCGGTGGTTCTGTTGAGCTGGATAGTCTCGTCAGAAAGCCAGAGGATGATGACCTCGAAACTGATCCTCTCTTCTTCTTTTTCTCGGACATTATCACGAGAGATTTCCTGATGTCTTTGATCATCTCATTTGCAATGGGCAAACCACATTCTTTCATTGACCTCACCATTGTGATGGAATCCTCCAAGTCTTCCGTGTTCAAGCTTGTCTCACGGGACCTCTCCATCACGTTTTTCCTGATGTTAGTGACATTTGGAACTGCATTTTGGACATGCTGCTGAACATAGAAAAGCCCTACCGAGGGTTCATTCGCCACGTACTTAATCATCTCCGCCATGCATTCAGTTATCTCCACAAATCCATCTACAGTGGAGAATCCATGCATCTTGTCCACCCAAAATAGAAGTACATCCCTGGGCTGTCAAATAGAAATCTATTTGCAAGTAAGAATAGGCAAAGAAAGACAGTCAGAATACTAGATTGGTGTAAGAAGAGCTTTGTTATGCCTTCAATGGCAATGCTATATGCACAAACTAAGAAATCAGCAATTGCAGTTCTTTCATTTGATACAGCAATTTCACCGTGCTTTCTATTCCTCACCACTCCACTTGAAATTTAAATGTGCTCACCTAGTTCTAGAATATGGGGCAAACAAAGGCTGCAGGTAGCGATATGCTGTGGGCTAAACTTTCTAGGTACACATATCAAGTAGTTATAGTAGATTCTGTCATGGAGGCAGGTAGGAAAATGCGCTACACATGGATTCTGGTTAAATCTCTTTAAGATATCGTCTTAGAAAAACCCTCAGCTCTTCGAAGACACACTCCAACAGGCAAAAGAAGTCAGTTCTCGTTTATCAATACCTAAGTGGAGAGATGACAAGGAGTGATGAATGCAAACAGAGGAAAACTTAGGTTTGATAAAATCTGCCACTCTTCTTACTTGACCTAATGACAAAACCAAAATCCTCGTATGGCTCGCTCTCGCACCAAACACTTGAGGTTCATCTCGAAAGTACCATAAATGTTGATCAAAGCAGTTAGCTTTTCTGCTAACAATACAACGATAAGCCAATTCAAATCGATTTTCACAGATAGCTACACTACTCGCATAACCAAAAGAAGTAAAGAACTCATCTTTCTACATCTCCAACACAAATTCTATTCCACTAATTCTCTATCACTGAACAAATTTCACGACTTCCTCAAACCCCACATTCCAAAATCGAAATTCGAACAATACCCAGGTCTCAAAACGAAGAAACCCAGGAATTGACCGTATTAATCAATCAAACAATCAGCAGAAACGGAGGGGGGGAAAATAACATTTGCGAAGAGGAGAGGAAAGTCACCATGAGAGAATTAGCTATCACTTACAGGAACTACCCAGGTGAAGGTCACCGACAATCCTTCCGACTGCTGATTGCGGGAGCTGAATTCTTTAATCCCCCAGGTGTTTCTCTTTCTAGCTCAGGCTCAGCCTTGTCTATGAAATCTTACTCCGGGAATCGGAGTCGCGCGCATTCTTGGTTGACGGTGGGCGGCGGAACGAGGGTGAATCAAAATTTCGCTCGGGATGCCGACGTTTATCTTTCTCTCGGGTAATCAACTAATCATTATCCCTTCTCGATTGGGAGACCAGTGTAGGTTCCACTTCCACGGCAGAAAAGAGACAAAATTATCGCCATCCTCAACTACTTTTCCTTCAAGTGGATTGGACTATTTTGCCCTTCTGGTTTCGCGTAAGGTTGTCAAACCGGTTTATGTTAGTGTGCCGGTTTATCAAGTGGAATGGTTCAACCGGTGGCGCATACCGGTTTGTGTCGGTTCATGCCGGTCAATATTACAAATAAAATTATAAATAATCATATTTAAACATGACATTTAACGTCAATACCTAAACATTTATACTTGAATCCAACAAATAACATCAATATTTAACTTTTATACTCATAAAATAAATAATAAAATAATTTTTATCAATTAAATTCTCTAAAATAAGATCATTTTACTTAAAGATTCGTATATCGATCATGTCGGTCATACCGGTGATGTCACGCCGGTTTTATAACCGGTACCGGTTGAACCCGGTACAATCGGTGGCATGCCGGTCGGCGTGACAACCATTCATACAAAATTACAAACTTTATGAAAACAAAACAGACTAATAGTGGCTGTTTTGTCATTGAAACATTTTTTAGTGGTAAGCACGAAACAAACTTACAAAAGCAATGACCAGCAAAGCAATTAACCCGAAACACAAAAATGTCCGGCGAGATAGAGCCGCCACCGAATTAGAGAGATCAAGCAGCAAACAATGGGTCGCCGCGGCGGAAGCGACAGCGATGAAGACGACACCTTCTACTACCGTTACTCCTCCGTCTCGGCACCAGATCCTCCGTCATCGACCTCCTCCACCTCAACAGCAGCCGCCGCTAATCGGAACCCTAAATCCCGCGGCTCGGGCGGACTGGCCCCGTCGAAGTCGACCGTCTACATCTCCAACCTCGATTTCGCCCTCACGAACTCCGACCTCCACACCCTCTTCTCCACCTTCGGCAAGATCGCCCGCGTCACCGTCCTCAAGGACCGCGCCACCCGCCAGTCCCGCGGCGTCGCCTTCGTCCAGTTCGTCTCCCGCGACGACGCCGCCTCGGCCGCGCGCCAGATGGACAAGAAGATCCTCAACGGCCGGACCCTATCGGCGTCGATTGCCAACGACAACGGCCGGGCGACGGAGTTTATTAAGAAGAGGGTGTATCAGGACAAGAGCAAGTGCTACGAGTGCGGGGAAGGCGGTCACTTGTCGTACGAGTGCCCGAAGAATCAGCTCGGCGCGAGGGAGAGGCCGCCGGCGCCGAAGCGGGGGCGGAGAGAAGGCGGCGTCGGTCGCGGCGTCGGTGGTGCTTCTGAGAGGAGAGACGAGGAGGACGCGGCGGAGGATGGGGAAGTAGGAGGAGGGAATTGGGGAGATGGTCAGGGGTTTGAAGAGGAGAATTGGGCTTCGGCGGTGGATGGGAGGGCGGAGGAGAGATTGTTGTTGGCAGATGAAGAAGGGAAGGGTTCGGGGAAGAAGAAGGTGAAGAAAGCCAGTTACTTTAGCGATGAGAGTGGCGAGGAAGATTGAATTCTTGAGCTATGTTGCAACTTTGTAGTGATTGTAATTTCCTTAGGAATTTGCTACTGATGATGGAATGCTCATTTGAAATGAATTGCTTCGAAGATTGCATTACATTCCGACTTTCTGCATCTGTGCTTTCTTGATTTACAATCCTACTGCAACAGATCATTTTCGGCTAGTAAAGCTCATGCCTTTGAAATGATTCAGGCTTTCTTTTGGTCTGCAATGAAGAATCATGCCAAGCGAAAGAGTTGAAGAAGAAAGAAACGTTATTGTTTAGACTTTTTGGATTTGTAAGTGGAAGCAGTTAAACCAGATAGGCATCCATGATCCACCCACCATCATTTCATGATACAGTGGTTTATCAGCACTATTGGGAACCAGAGCTGCTGACACTTCAAGTCTCCAAAACGATTTGGATATTGCCTAACTCTCCAAAACGATTTGTAATGCAAAACCAGTTAGGGATAAGGGCAAATAATTTGCAGATTGATTTGTAAGGCCTCGGGGCATGTACTAGTTTCTGAGAAAGCGTCGATGAACATCATCTCCTCATTTCTTGAACATTGCACATATCAGATTCCCAGTCCATGGAGAAGTTATCTCCACCTTTAATGCGACATCTGTTTGGTTTGTTTTCTTCACTGAAACAGCATTTAGCAGTAACTTAACAAGACTCGAAACAGAGCTTGATATGTCCAGAAAGCAGAAAAGACTTATAAAATGTGCCACATCAGTTGCTACTTGCTACATAAGGGTACATTACTACGCTTGCCTTCTACATAAGAACAAACATCTTTTATGACTCGAACCTCACGAGCTCACATGTAACCTTCTTCTACAAGGCCAACTACCTCAAAAGGAAAACTTATTTACAAGGTACATTAGGAAAACCAGAAGCCAGACAGACAGCCAGCCTATCTTCTGAATGCTTGCCCACCAAGCAAAGATCAGAACTCGGCAACTAACTTGCCCGGGTTGGATTCATCAGCAGTGGCATCAGATAGTTTGCCTTGAGTCCACCTCTTCAGCATCTCTAATGCAGCCTTTGGCTGGTCCATTGGAACCAAGTGCCCAGCATTGTGGACCTAATTCACAGAAACATGGCATTGATCAGTCATGTATAGAAAATGTGATGGCTTGACAAGTTGGCAGCTTAAAAGATGGTGCAAGATCTAGAGAGAAGTTTACCTTGAGGAAGGACAGGGGTCCGTGAGTTTTCAGCACTCCAGCCTCTGCACCGTCCACTTCAAAGGAGATTTCTGGAGATGATACGAACTCTTTCTGGCCAGACCACTCCATAGCATGAACCCATCTTGAATTACCTGTACATTGTTTCACAAAACAAGAGGAAAAACAGCTAAAGTACTTACTCCCAGATATCTGCTGCACAAGATCACCTCAGTTTCCTTCGACCTGCATAACCCTTACCTAGCCAATTGCAGATGAGATCATATTCTCCCGCATAGATAAGCATGTGAATTCCATCCTCAAGAAGAGCGGGAATCCCGACTTCAAGGTTCCTCATCCAGTCAACCAACATGGCCTGGTACACAGTCGGACTGCACGACACGAAGTCTATATCCCCAACACCAAGTGACTCCCTAACAGTATTCAGGTTAAGAAACTTTTCCAGGTTGGAGAAGTCATAGCAAAGGCTCCCTACACATTCCTTCCTGATGTCATAATACTGCGAGAGATAACACAAGTGCCAGTTGGTCAAACTTTAAAATCAGTTCATACTTCATAGCTACTAAAAAAATAGCTATATTTGCGCTTGAGCAGCAGTTGTTTGTGTAAACAGCAGTCAATTTTTTTTTACCACAACTATCAATCTTAGTTATAAAAAATATGAAAGAACCATATAATTTAGGTTCCCAATCATCTTCTAGTCACCATACTCAAGAGTTGTATCCTGATGAATTCAATGGATTACTCATGTCTCTCATTTGATCCTCTCAATAATGTGGGAGTTGAAATATAATTTCTACATAAAACTTCTTGAATGCATATACTGGCGACTGAGAGGAGTGATATATAGTAGGCCATAAATATACCATTTTATACACAGATGAGAGTGAAGAACCTTACATTTATATTACCAGCCACCGACATGATTGAATTAAATATGGTATTGCAAACAAAATAGGAGGCCAAACAAGACACCGTACCATCAGTTCCTGAAGCAAAAGATGTATTATTGGACAGGACAATAGGAATTAATCAAAAGATTATAGGCGAGAATAATTAACTTTGTAATATCACCAATTAACAGTCATTATAAGATCACAACTTAGGTACACTTATAAACAAGTCTAGACAAAAGATATCAGTAATAGTGTGGAATTCAAGTGCTGGAATAATGGTAGTACCTGCTACTTGACTGTTTCATTAAGCAAGGTACTAGATTCATATATTGGGACAGATGAACACAGTATGGATGTCAACAAGAATGAAAATCTTGAAGCAGAAGCAACAACATGTGAAATTACTTACCGCACAGCTTAATTGCCAGTTCACACACTGGGACAATCTTCGTAATTTTATTGAATTGTGATTTCGTGATAATCCCGTTCTCAAGCGCAAAATCAGGATAAGCCTTATACTGCAATGCAGGATCTGTCAGGCCATTGCCGATGGCAAAACCCTGTTCAATTTTCCCTCCAAGAGATTAGTAAAGATTACTAGACCAGGAACCACTTCCGAATTCAGACAAACTGCTACAGCAAACCTTGAAGTTTATGTGGATCCCTTCCTTATTCTTGTTCCCCTTGTGAACTCGAGAAGCAAAAGCAGGAATGTAGTGTCCAGCATATGATTCACCAGTAATGTAGAAGTCATTCTCTGCAAGTTCAGGATGCTCTGTGAAAAAGGCCTAAACAGACAGAAGCGCCCAAAGTGAGTTAAGCCGAGTAATTACCAATCTGACCTAACAATGCAAATTGTAGCAATGATGAACTAGGAAATCCAATTGATGCTGCTCATACGTTCAGGAAAGAAATTTTAGCTCACGAGTTTGGTATTTGAATTTGTTTAGATGGTAAAGAAGATGCTACATCTGAGTTCATAAAGATTGAACTAACCTGCAAGAAGTCGTACAAGTCATCACTAACTCCGGCTTCATCATGGCGAATGTCACGTCGGTCAGTGCTATAGCTGAATCCAGTCCCAGTCGGCTGATCAACATATATAAGATTTGATGCCTGCAAAATGGACAATAATCAGTTATTTAACTGCTTAATCAATGGGTAAGCCTGCACAACAGAAGTAGCAAAATGTAACAGCAGCAGCATTCCATCACCCCTTTCCCGTGGATAATTTTGATTAACTGCTGGAATCGCTAACTTAGCTGATGGCAGCAAAATAGTTGTCCATGTAAACCAACATAACCAAGACCACGTTATATGTTCAACCCAGAGTGGATATTTTCCGCCATAAGATCCGAAAGCATAAAGTAACAAAGTTGCTTCTAGGATTGAGATTATTCCGAGAGGAAAGGACTTTCCCCAGGAGCTTAGAATTAGGTCTCTAAGCAAAACTACCTTTTTATAAACTATAATAGCACCCAGACATGCTAGAAGAAACACATAGAGATGAAGATGGCTGAAGATGAAGAAGACAAAGGAAGGAGATTACCTGGTCCCAGCCAAAGTTGTTCCACACAAGAGACATGTTATTTGCAATGCTGAAAGGGCCATTTTCATAAAATATAGCCAGCTCGCTGCTGCAGCCCGGTCCCCCAGTCAACCAGATGACAACAGGGTCCTTCTTACTGTTGCGAGACTCGAAGAAGAAGTAAAACATCCTACAAAACCAACATCCAAAATAATGTTAGCCTTTTCCTGTGATGAACCACTTCTCCATGAACAGTAATGGAGCTAAATAATACAGTCTCAAAACGGACCATGACAAAAAAAAAATACTATAAAACCCAACCAATTTCCTGAAAGATCACTTCAATAGCTGATGAACTGCAAGATACAGAAAGTCTAACCAACCCCACATAGCACATAGAACCCCTAAACATTTTACAGATAGAATACGAGTTAAATCCCACGTATACTTCCAGTTCTGCAAAGAAACACTGAAAGCAAAACCTACACAGATGTAAGACGCGTCCGATCATTGAAAAAAGTCACTGATCAGGTCAACAGCCTTCCTCGCAGACTTTCCCAACCCCAAATTCACAAAACTTCCAATTCAGGAAGCAGCCACATCGTCAATTGAAAAAGAAAAACCCAAATAGCAAAACACCAATGCGAAATAGGGAAGTTGGGACTGACTTAGCGGCATAGGAATGCTCAATATTGTAGTAACCAGCGTGGTGCCCCAAATCCTCGACGGCAAATCCGACCTCGCCTTCCCCAACCAGATTCGGGAAGCTGATCCTCTTCTCCACAATCTTCTTCCCAGCGGGAACCTCGCCGCGAATCAGGGCCGCGCCGCCCTCGACGACATTAACTTCCTTTTTAGGGTTGAGATTGAGATCCCTAATGAACTTCTCCGCCTGGACCGACGGGAAATTGGACTCGGCCATGGAGGCGAAGTCGATAGCAGCCCTGGACAAGGCGACCAGCGACAGAACGAGGAACGACCTCAGCGGAAACGATGTATCCATCTTCATTTCCGATTTCTCCTGTAAAAAAAATTCCGTCGATACCAAGAGTAAGCAGCAGGACCTTGACGAAGCAATGTAGTTATGCTGCTCACAGGCCAAAGTGTGAGTATATACTCACACGGTGGATTTGTTGTCCACGTGGGCAAGGGTAAGTTGGCTCTTGGTTTGGGTAGAGGAAGATGACCCGGTTTGGGTCGGCTGGTCGAACCCATGGCTGACCAAGCCCACTGGACCCACAATTCAAAAATCAAACCCCCAATTCACTTCCCCTCTCTCCCCCAAATCGACTTCCCCTATCTGCTGCATCTCCCCCAAATCGACTTCCCCTCTCTCTCACTTCCCCTCTCCTCTCACGAAACCGGCGGCGACGACCCCTCTCCTCTCACGAAACCGGCGGCGGGCGACTTCCCCTCTCCTCTCACGAAACCGGCGGCGGGCGACTTCCCCTCTCCTCTCACGAAACCGGCGGCGACTTCCCCTCTCCTCTCACGAAACCCGCGGCGGGCGAGCGAGCGGTGCGGCGGCGACTTCCCCTCTCCTCTCACGAAACCGGCGGCGAGTGACCAGCGGTGCGGCGGCGAGTGGTGCGGCGAGCGAAGCTGCGGCGAGTTCCTGCGGCGGAGAGCGAACCGGCGGCGACCGAAGCGGGATTTCGGCGGCTACTAAGGTATTTATTTTCGTTTGGCAAGATTTGAGTTAGGGTTTCATTTTGACTTCGACAAATTTGAGTTAGGGTTTCATTTTGGCTTCGACAAATTTGAGTTAGGGTTTCATGGCTACGACTTGATCTGGGTTTTCCTTTTATGGATTTGTCTTCATGGATATTTATTTTCGTTTGGATAGATTTGAGTTAGGGTTTCATGGCTACGATCGGTTTTTCCATTTGTGGATTTGTCTTTTGGGTTCGTGGGTCAAATATTTATTTTGTGGTAATTTATATGTGTCACTGGATATGAGTTCGTTATTCTGTGGATGTTATATCTTGGTTTTGTGGATTTGCTTTGTGTTCATTCCGATATTTGTTCTGTTCAGCAAGATATGCATTCTGTTCTTCTGGATATTTGTTGTTTATTGCCTGGGTTGTTGTTTGATGTATCTGGATATCAGTTTTGACTTTCTTGGATAGTTATTTGATAGGATCTGGGTATTTGTATGTGCAGGGATTTATCAATGGCAAGGACTAAGGTAACAAAGAGGAAACAGCGACCGACTCCACGACAGCCACCACCACCGCCACCGCCAGAGGAAAATGAGGAAGAAGAAAATGTTGAAGTCGAAGTAGAAGAACGTGCAGAAAAAGATGCTGAAGTTGAAGCGAGTGGAGCTGCAGAAGAAGAAGCTGAAGAAGAAGCTGAAGCTGAAGCTGAAGCTGAAGCTGGAGGAGCTGCACAAGGAGCAGGTCGAGGTAAAAGCAAGGCGAGGTACAGATTTCGGTGCACTCTAAATCTCTGGATATACATTGTGTATTGCTTGGATTGTTTCTTTGATATTTCTGGATATTGGTTTTTGATCAGCTTGATTTCAGTTGTGAATTGCTGGATATTGGTTTTCCATCAGCTTGATATTTGTTGTTATTTGCCTGGATAATTTTTCGATATATTTGGATATTGGTTTTTCTACAGCATGATAACTGTTGTTGTTTGCCTGGATAATTGTTCGATAAAGCTAGATATTGGTTTGTGAACAGCATGATATCAGTTCTGTCTTTCCTGGATAATTGTTTGATCCTTTTGGATATTTGTTTTTTGCCAGCATGATATCTGTTGTTACTTGCTTGGATAACTGCTTGATATATCCGGATATTTGTTTGTGATCAGCATGATATTAGTTGTGGCTTTCCTGGATAATTGTTTGATACATTTGGATATGTTTTTTCACCACCGTGATATCTATTGTGACTTGCTTGGATAATTGTTTAACATATCTGGATATTGGTCTGTTATCATCCTGATATTAGTTGTGGCTTTCCTGGATAATTTTTTGATACATTTGGATATTGGTTTTTTACCAGCATGATATCTGTTGCTACTTACCTGGATAATTGTTTGATGTATTCTGGATATTTGTCCGTGCAGGGATAAAACGAACGCGAAGAGACAGCGACGTAATCCACGACAGCCATCACCACCGCCACAGGCAGAGGAGGATGAGGAAGAAGAAGAAGTTGCTGAAGTCGCCCCGCAAGTACGTAGGCCAGTAGTTCACATTCTAGGACAACAAGGCAAGCCTTGGTACAGATTTCGGTGCCACACCAAATCTTTGCTAGATGTTATAAAATACTGGAAGGAAGAGCCGAGGTACTATGAAGCCTGCAAGAAAGAGTTGGAGAAGGCTGGATTTGGAGGGCTATTGGAGCTTCGTCTGTCAAATGTTCCTAAGAAGATGTTCGATTCGTTGATGGCACAGTATGATGTGCAGTCCAATTCATTCATTTTCGGTGAAGGGGATGAAAAGAAGGTGCTTACCATCGAAGCTGAGGATGTTGCCCGTGTATACGGGCTGCCTAGTGGTGGTGCTGAGATTGATGTCGGGAAGTCGAACGACAAGATGCTTGAGATGTTCAAGGAGGAGCTGAACATGGAGTGTACTCGTAGTCGAAATGTAGAAGTTATGGATCTTCGAGAGGTAGCCTGTGGTGGTCCAGATCATGCACCGAAAAGGCGACCACCTGTTGCAGCAGCGGTGAAGCAATTTTTGTTGCTGGCTCTTGGTTCGATGCTCGCCCCGAAGATGTCACGAATTTGTGATCTCGATTATGCAGAGTACATGGTTGGAAGGGTGGAGGACATTGCCACTTTTAATTGGAGTGGATACTCTACATAAATAGACCACTTGTAAAGGATACTATCCTTTAATGTCATATCACAATAGACCACTCTCGAACCTCCCTACATTCTATACATAAATATCCAGGAAACCCAGACCTATATCTGTACAAAATAGAGTGCATATCAAGTTTGCACTAACAAGTATCCTTTACAAGTGGATTAATATCCACTTCTATACAAAAACTTTTCCTGGAATCACTTGTCAATATCATATCAAAATAGACCACTCTCGAACCTCCCTACATTCTATTCATAACCATTGAGCAATATTATCATCCAAATCACTAATATGGTCATCCGGTTGAGTATTGTTGTCCGGCGTGACCACTTCAGCTGATTTCATTCTCTTCTTATAGACACGTTTCTTTCGACGGCGTTCTTTTTCATTGATAGACTTATAACGTTCCTTACCTTGGCTCCTTGGATTACTCTTCTTCTTCAAAGTCAGCCCAGTTATCGGTACATTCCGTCCTACAATGGTAGAGAATTTAGTAAGTGCAATGATATTAAACTCTAACAATTTACAAATGATATTAGTGTATATACTTACTGTCCTCGCTAGTAATAGTCTTTGACAATGCCTTGTTTGCCTATTTGCGTAGTCAACATCCCGGCTGTGAATTGATCTCTCAACCATAAGGAACACCATCGACGACGAAATTTCTTCAAATATTCCAACCATGGGTGACCGTCCGCAATTTCGCTATTAGGGAAACAATCAGCAACCATTGTGCTCCAGGCCATGTCGAACTCTCTCTCACTGTCGATGTCGTAGAAAATATAAGAAATATGAGTTTGGAACTTCTTCCAAAATGCCTTGTCCTTAGAAAGATGCTTCTTCGCATTCATGAGGATGTGCCAAGTACAGAGGGCATGAAACACAGTAGGCCACTCCTTTCTAAGGGCAGCTGCCATGGCAGCGTCCTGATCAGTAAAAAGAGTGATTGGGAGCTTCTTCTTCATGCACCGACTAAATGCTAAAAACAACCATTCAAAAGATGGTGTAGTCTCATCATACATCAAACAAGCACCAAACACACAAGTTTGACGATGGTGATTGAAACCTACAAACATCCCTGCAAAAGACAACTATTAATGACAATGCATAACCGAACGAGTGTCGAAAAAACTTAAGGGAATTAGGAATTGATATTGTCCCAACACATGTCAACAAATATCTGTAATACCCAGACTAATATCTAATAATGTCATACCAATATCTGTAATACCCAGACTAATATCTAATAATGTCATACCAATATTCGTCCTTACACAAAAACATATCCTGTCAGGCCATGTCAATATCGGATCACAAGAGACCACTCTTGAACCACCCTACATTCTATTCAATACTATTTCTGTAATATACGTATAAACATCCATGCACAAGACAACTATTACTCACAATCCATAACCGAACGAGTGTCGAAAAAAATCAAGGCAATTAAGTGATTCACGTACCTAGTGGACGGAAGTATTTATTGGTTCGGAAGGTGGTATCAAAGGAGACCGAATCTCCAAAAAGAGCATAATCTTCACGCATCCTACTGTCCGCCCAAAAAATATTAGCAACTTTCTCCTCACAATCTACCTCTACAGCATAAAAGAAGTCAGGATGCTTTTCCTTTTGGTCCTCAAAGTAGTCAAGCAAATAAGTCGCTTCGCCACGAGCCATTTTCCTTTGCCTTTTGGTGTTCAAGTGGTTCTTCTGATCAGATTTGGAAAATTTCAGATTTTGATAGCCACCAGCACAATCAGCCAATAACTGATACGATGCACTAAGACTCATCCCGGCATCCCGATTAGCTTCGGCCATCTTTTTCTGAGCATCACTCATGCACTTGTTGGACTTGATAAGGTGCGTATGCTCGGTGGAGTGCAAATCATGATTGTGGCCTCCCACGAATTCATACACCACATATCCGTCTCTAGATTCATCCCATCGAAAACGAACACGGGCACTACATCCAACCCTAACTCGAGGCCTCTTTCTTTTAGGACGCTTTCTCTCCACAACTTTGTCTTCGGACTGTTTTTGTTTCTCCACATCTACTTCGCTAGTGGAAGTCCAACCTTGCTTATTACAAAAGTAATAAAGGTAGAAATAAATTTTCTCCACCTCTCCATTAGAATTCTTCATTTTTTTTTGGTGTTGAGCACCATTTCGAACACCAAAACCCTTTTCGTGAGCATAGCGTTTATAGAAAGCCAAACACTCTTCCTTAGTCCGATAAAATATGTTCTTCCTCGTTTCCTCATCTTCTAGGTCCGATGTCTTGTGAGCTGCGATTTAATTGTATGAGGCCATGTTAGTATCCACATTAAACTTGCCCAGACAATTACCCAACATGCTCACAATAGTATCAAATAGACGTCTAAATCATACCCATAAACAGACTGAATTCTTAGGCTTCGACAAGTATCCAACCTTTAATTACATGGTATCCTTTTGTTCCATAAACGTATCAGTAGCCTCCACCAAAATATCCAATATACCCAGAATAATATTTAACCTATCACTAAACATATCCATGATACTCTAAAGAATATCCATACCCAAAAACCAAAAAAAATATCAACCATTTTCATCACGTCCATATTAATATCCAACATGCACAGGAAAATATCTTTGATGGTTTTACAATGTATCCATGACAACAGCAAATAATATCCACACCCAAAAACCCAATGAAACAGGAGCTTTACACCCAAAATAATATCAACACCATTAAATAACATTCAATGCACACAACAAAACTCAACAACACAAACATATATATAATAGAATTCACCTTCACTCTCTTCTTCTTCTTCTACAATGAAGTCACCAACACCATCTGAGTCTTCATCAACAAATTCATCTATTGTAGGATCGAGTTCTTCTTCTTCTACAATGAAGGCAGCCACACCGTCCAACTCGCCATCGTCGTCGAAAATCATCCTTTCTCCAGATGATCTGCTCGCCGGAAGGAGAGGGTCGCCGGAAGGATCTGCTCGCCGGAAGAAGAGGGTCGCCGGAAGGAGAGTCTCGCCGGAGTCAGAGGCTCGCCGGCAAGAAGAGAGAGGACGGTGATTTTTTAGCGGCGGCGAGTAAAGAAAAAACGGAGAGAGAGAGGAAAAAGTGGAAGTGGTGGTTGAGATGATCATAAATATCCAACTTTCTTCTAAAAAAAAAAAAAAAAAAAAAATTTAACTTTCCCCATCCTTTTTCAGCAAAACCCCGCCCAAAATTGCCTTCACCAAAGAAAATGGGCCGAAAATTTAATTTTATGTGCCTTCGGCCCATGGGCCCTCGGCGGGCAGCCCTTATTAGGCTGCAAGCCCAGACCCAAATTAATGCCCCATCTCCCACTTTCCCGCCCAAATTTTCGGTTGCCCCAAAAAGTAAACCCACCTCCCGCCCAGCTCGCCCAAACCCGCCCACTTCCTCCGCCCAAAACTTCGGGCCGCCCAAAACCCGCCCAAAAAGGCGCCAGGCCTTCTCTCCCTCTCTCCTCCCTGCTCATGGGTCAGTGAGTATCTACTCACAAATTGACCTGTGAGCAGTTTAACTTTTGCGTTGACGAAGAAGAAGAGAAGGGAGAGTTCAGTTACTTATTATAAGAGTAGTGGGAATCGCGACGATGAGAGTGAGAGAGATGGGATAAGATAGAGTGACGGGCGGTTGTGGGCGGGGATATTTTTTATAGGGCGGACGTGGAAAGACGGAATCCGCGGAGCTGCGGAGGGTTGAAGAGGAAGACTCGTGGCTGGTTTTCAGGGGCGGCGGTGGTGCGGTGACTGACGGACGGTGACGTGGAAAAGGTGCGAATGGGGGAGGCAGGATTGCGTGCGGATGGGTCTACTGTTGAGAGGTGTGTACGCAATTTTCACTCGCTTGTTTTGTTTGTATCAAGGTTGTCAACCCGCGGGTCGACCCGCGGGTTGACCCACTTTGACCCTGACCCGGTGAGAAAAACGGGCCGCACGCACCCGCCGGGTCGACCGCTACAAGGTACCTGGTTGGAGGTCAAATTGTGTCATTTTTTTCTTTGTTTTGCGAAATGCGCCTATTTTCCGATTTTTCTTTTCGCCTACCTCAATCTTTGGAATCCTAAGTTGAACATTTGAATATTAATGTTATATAAGTCTGTGTGAATTTTCATTATATGTTGAATCTAAGTACGAAATGTTATTTTGGTGTAATATTATATGTTATAACTCATATGTTAGATGAGATTTGATATAATTTATCAGGATAAGTACAATATAATGACGCTTTCCATATTTCCGGGCTAAACCGGGCTAAAACGGGAGACCCATTGACCCTTGACCCACTAGCTCAACCGGGTCCGGGTCAACCCGCGGGTTGACAACCTTGGTTTGTATCTTCAAAATAAGTGATATTGACGTATTTGATTCATCGATAATCCGTTGATTTGATCGATTCCCTTCGTTACGAAGCAAAGCCGGAGATGAAGAAGCACCGCTTTCATATTAACACCACTCAAATACAAAACAAAATCCCTCATTTTATTATGAATCAAATTTATTACTAACAATTAACCAAATTTGTTGTAATCTATCAAAATATCAGTGATTTTTATGTTACCGTTAATAATTTTGTAACTCGTTTTTTAGTTAAAATGCTAAATTTTTGAAATATTGACCTTCATGTGTTTCTTCCAAGTTAGTATCATGTTATCAAAACAATATTACTAATAAAATTGCTAACTAAAAAATAATATTTTTTAGCTAATAAAAAAGAATGCGGGAAGGATTTGGATAATAATTAGTATGAATTTTTTTTTAACAAACAAAACCATATCCAATTTTGCCCGTCTCTGCTCCCTCTTCGTTGGAGATTTTTAATATGCACTGATGTTGTCACCACCTAGTCAGTGGTCACAGTCTCAATGAAGAAGAAGTGTCTCCTCTTTGTAGGTGCTTGGTCGTCGACAAAGAGGGGTGGTCAAACGAAAGAGTCCTGAAGAGTGATTTTGTGAATCCGTTGATTTTCAGTTGTGCAATTGATTTTGTCCAGTGTAGCTTCGTTTTTGCCTTGTCCCTCATCGTCAGGAGCAATTACTCAAATCTTAGCGGGAACTGAAAGTGAAAGCGGAAAGAGCGATTAACTTAACAATAGTCGTCATGAATCATCATGCTTAGCCAAGGCCTTATACATCCTTCCTCATATAACAAGTGCCAATTTATTTATAATCCAATCCATTTAAATCTAGGTGGATTCATGAACGGTTGTAAAATTACAATTTAATATCTATATTTTTGTACTTTACAATTTGATACCCAAAATTTAATTTTTTTACTAAAAATGTCATGGGCCTTTGATATGCGCTTCACTTTTTCTTACTTTAAATTTTATTGTCTCCCCATGGGTATTTTGTGCGCAAAATTTTGTATCCTATTGAAATACAATATAAGTCGCTTCTTTATCAAAAAGGAAAACAAGTGTAGCATTCTTTCCATATTCATTATCTAACAGTCTAACTAACCTACCAACCCTCACCTAATGGGTGAGAATAGAGGGAGAGAGGAGGTAAGGTGATAACACCAATAGTGTTATTATAGTGATGCCAACACTAAAGAGAGTCCAAGATATATTGCACTATGGTAGGACTGCAAATGAGTCGAGCGGTTCGGCGTTCGATTCGAGAAAAACTCGTTCGAAACTCGGCTTGTTAATCAATGAGTTGAACATGAGCTAAGCTTTGTTCAGCTCGTGAAACTCGCGAGCTAGCTCGACTCGGTGACTTGTTGAGCTAAACTCGTGAGCTGGCTCGTTTAGAGCTCATGATATATCTCAACATGTGGCTAGAGAGCCAACTCGATTACCGACTTATGGACGAATCAATCTATATCTTGTGATTTTAACATGTTGAGTATGTAAGTAAATATATATTATTTCTATTTTAAAAAGAAATTATGTATCATAGATTGTTCAATACTATGAAATAATATGATTTGGAGTAGTTAAAATTTATTAACAAAATTATATATGATACCAATAAAGTATAATATGATATTAGCTAACAAAATAAATCATATGTATCATGATATACAAAATGAAGTACCAAATAAAAGTCAAGATTTTAGTAAACAAGTTAGATCGAACACGACTCGGCTCATGAGCTCGACTCGTTTATTAACGAGCTGAACTCAAGTTAAGGTAAAACTCGACTCAATTGCAGCCCTAGGTACCATGCACCATCTGGATTGAACCAAGACCACAAGCCATTTATATCACCATGAATCACACTGTAATGTTGCAACGTCCTCCACAGTGTTGCTTTCATTGCAACCTTTTTTTGCATGCTTGAGAAGATATCGAGAAAATAATACTATTGCTTGGTAGTTGATACCACAACGATATTATTGACGAAGCAACGTTGTTGTTTTGACCCTCACAATGTTGTTGATAATTGGCCAAAACAATTACAGCCCAAAAAACTTATTTTAGCCCTAAACAATAACCAATACTGGTGTGTAGGCCAAATATCCAAATCAAACACCAACTTTCACGTGTGGGGATTATAAAAGCCATCAATCACTAACTACACTTTCTCCCCCCTTCCCTGAGTTAAATAAACAAAACAGAGACCTAGAGCCAGAGCAGGGGAGGTTCAAAATCAAGAGCATAAAAATGGCGAACCCTTTCAGCGAAAAAATGACTAATGGGCCAAAACAATTACAGCCAAAAAAATTATTTTAGCCCTAATGACTAGATGAATTTTACAATTCTTTAAAGCATGATACTTTAATTTTTACTTTTATGGTACGACTTGAAGTTGTACTTTTAATGTTATGATATAACTTCACGTTGTACCTATAATTTTTTATAAAATCTATTTATGGTACAAACATAATTGTCAAATTCCCTTGTGATACAACTTCAATTCGTACCTTTAATCTTATAGTACAAATTCAAGTTGTACTTTAAATCATAATATTTTAAAGCATATTAAAAGTGCTCCTAACACTAGTGTAAAAGGGCAAATATCCAAATCACACACCAACTTTCACCTGTGGGGATTTTCAATGTTAGGGAGCCAAAAGCCCAAAACTAAGTGTTGGGGGCATAGCATTGGCCCAAGAAGGCCAGGCTTAGCAGGCCCAAGGCTAAGGATGGATGGGCTAAGTTTTAGAGCCCAACCCAGCAGGCCCAAGGGGGAGCACGAAGGAACTCGGCCCACCCAACAGAGAGGAGCACCCAGGCCAGGTGGGGCCCGGTCTCTGACACAGGGCGCATACGACAAGGGGGCGTAGCGGATAGGGAGGTACGGAGGAGGGACCAGCTGACGTCACGCGCCCTCGGCCGCCTGAGTATGGTGTCAGGTGGTCGAGGCGCATGGTACCGGGTGGTACGGTGCATTAAATGCGGGTCAGGCGACAGGCGGGATGCGAGGATGTTGGTCGGCCAGACCCGAGGTATAAATAGGAGAGTTGGTGAACCTCATTTACTCAGGTTGGGACTTCTCTCTAGAATTACTATTCACTTCTCTCTCTAGAAACGGATACTGACTTGGGCGTTGGAGTGCTAACGAGCCCAGCCTTGGGCTCAAATTAGTGGTGTTGCGTGCAGGGAAAGGCATACGGGAGGGTTGCGTGCGAAGTTACGGGGCGCGTAGTGATCGGGCACAAAAAATTGGCGCGCCAGGTAGGGGGGTATACGCATACCACTAAGCGAGTAAGAGGTCATGGAAGCGCCAGGAGGAGTCGAGGGAGAAGGGGGGCCAGCGGCCGCGGAAGCATCCCGAGAGGCGCCCGTGTTGTCGGGAGAGGCGCACGCAGGGGTCGAGGACGAGGCGCAGGAGACGGCCCAGTCCGAGGGCGTCACCCTCACGAAGGAGCATCTGCTTCACATAATTGGAGAGCAGGACCAGGCGCTGGAGGCACTCAGAAAAGAAGTGGAGATACTGAAGAAAGGGGAAGGAGCGGCGCCCCCCCCCCCCAGGGTGGAAGGAGAAGGGTCAGAGAGGAAGATGAGGAGGGGGCATCCAGCGCACTGAAGCGCACGGAGGACTTGGGGCACCTGACGAAGCATATGGCCTCGGACTTTGATGAGCACAACGGATGGGCGCACCGCCGTCATGGAAGGACATGGGGGGTGAGGCAGCCGCTTGCACGGAGCATATTGGCCGAACAAGCAAACTCGGTCATCCCAGCGCTTCCTAGTTATGATGGGTCGACTGATCCGGAGGATCACCTAAACAACTACTTCACCAAGATGCAACTGTACAACAGCTCGGATGCCACCTTATGTGGCTCCTTTCCCTCCACATTCACGGGCGTGGTCTTGGATTGGTACCATCAAATTGAGGAGGGGAGAATCGACGGGTTCGAGCAATTCGCGGCCCTATTCCTCTCAAAGTTCGCCAATCGGAAGCGCCGGAGCCTCACTATCAGTGCGTTATTCAAGGTCCGACAGCGTAAGGGCGAGGCGCTCCGAGATTTCTACGAGCGCTGGATGTCCGTGGCCATGGCGGTCAAGGATGTCAAGCCACCGGTACTAGGATGTTGCCTGGATGAGTGCACCACGAGTGAGGAGCTATGCCGGGCACTGTCAAAGCGGGATGTGGTGTCGACGGAGGATCTGGATCGGAGGGTGCAAAAGGTGATCATGCTGGAGGAGACGCTGTCGGCAAGGAGAATGGAGAGAAGAGACGTGCGCCCCGAGGAGACTGAGGGGACCAGAGCGCAGCGCATGCCACCCACCTCCATTCCACCTCCGTCATACCCGATGGGCGCGAGGCGCCCCGATCAACCGCGCTTTGCGCCCCGGGGAGGCGGGAATTTCACCGAGCTCAACGATTCGCTGAAGAACGTGTTGCAATTTGTAAAGGATAAGGGGTACCATATCCGCTGGCCGGGGCCCATGAGAGGGCGCCCGAACGAGCAAAACCTTGATAGGTATTGCGAGTTCCATCGTGAGCGGGGCCACCACACCGTTGATTGTTACCAGCTCAAATCCAAGATTCAAGGATTGGTGGACCGAGGGATGCTGAACGAGTTCGTACGGAGGGGGGAAGAGAAGGCGCAGAGAACGTTCATGGCGCAGGAAGAAAGATCGGAGGAGGCGCCAAGGAAGGCGGGGCACGAGGAAGAAGAGGCCCCCGTGGTAGTAGAGGATCTACCCCCGCCCCCATTCAATATCGAACCTGAGGCGCACCCGGAACGCGTGAGATTAACAATCGAAGCAATCTCAGGCACGATGGACCTAAGACAGAAGTTGGAAGAAGGGAGGCGCCTGAAGTCGGCCACCGCCAGCGCTCGGGCAGCGGTACAAATTCACTTCAACGAGGTCGTCGAGGAGGCATGCCGGGTGCCATCTGTTGAGGCGTTGGAAATAAGGGGGGTTGTATCTGGATGCGAGGTGAAGCGGATGTTGGTCGATACGGGGAGCTCCATGGACGTGTTGTTCAGGTCGACCTTCGAGAAAATGCAATTGTCTCCAAGCCTCGTCCGACCGGCCGACTCAGTCTTGATCGGTTTCTCAAGGATACCAGCGCGAGTTATCGGGCGCGTGCGCCTGCCCGTCACGCTAGGGGAAGAAGAACATCGTGTGACGCACACGGTGGAGTTCGGTATTGTGGACTTCCCCTCCCCTTACAACGCCATTTTGGGGCGCCCGTTGCTGGCTCTGTTCAACGGGATTGCATCCTCGTGCCACCAGGTCCTGAAATTTATTACGCCAAAGGGGGTGGGCGTGTCGCGTGGAGAAGCGTCATCGGAGGCGCGGCTAGCGAAAAGGGTGCGGATGTACAACATCGATGTAAGGCCGGAGGACATGCCTAGGGAGGAAGCCGCTGACACAGAGATCCAAGTTCCCCTGGATTCGGAGCGCCCTGAGCGGTGTGTGCGCATATCCGCGCATACGACCGGTGAGGCGGCCGAGTCCCTGATGGAGCTCCTGAAGGAATTCGCTGACCTATTCGCGTGGAGCGCCAAGGAAATGCCAGGAGTCAGACCCGAGATTGCATTACATCGCCTGTCGATAGAAAAGGGCACACGCCCGGTTCAGCAGAAGAGGAGGCCCCTTTCGGAAGAAAAAGAGGAGGCCCTGCGCAGGGAAGTTGGGAAACTGCTAGACGCCGGATTTGTGGAGGAGGCGCGATACGTGGCCTGGCTGTCGAATGTGGTGCTCGTGCCCAAGGCGGCGGGGGACTGGAGGATGTGTGTTGATTACACCAACCTGAATCGGGTATGCCCCACGGATGCCTACCCAATGCCACGCATCGACCAATTGGTGGATGCGACCGCGTATCATGAGGCGCTGAGTTTCCTTGACATGTTTTCAGGGTACCATCAGATCCTCATGTGCGAGGAGGACCGCGCTAAAACCGCGTTCATAACCCCATTTGGCAACTTCCGGTACCGGGTCATGTCGTTCGGCCTAAAAAATGCGGGCGCCACATACCAGCGCATGGTGAACACCGTGTTCCAACAACAAATCGAAAGGAATGTGGAGGCATACGTGGACGACCTGGTAGTCAAAAGCAAGAAGAAGGAGGATCACTTGAAGGATCTTCGGGAGACTTTTGAGACAATGCGTACCCATTCTCTGCGCCTCAACCCGCTGAAATGCGTGTTCGGGGCGGAGGCCGGGAAATTCTTGGGCTTCATGATAACCAAGAGGGGAATCGAGGCTAACCCCAGGCAAGTGGAGGCGATCAGGCGCCTGCAACCCCCGAAGACGCCCAATGAAGTACAGATCTTGAACGGACGCCTGGCGGCGTTGGGACGGTTCATCCCCCGGTCGGCAGACAGACGCGCTTCCGATGGACAGAAGAATGCGACAAGGCGTTCGAACAACTGAAAGATCTCCTGGTAACACCCGCAGTGATGACCGCACCGCGTAAAGGGGAGACCCTATACCTATACATTGCGGTGTCGCGAACCGCCGTGAGCGCTGTCCTCATCTCTAGAGCGGGGCCGGACAGGGAAGAGCGCCCAGTGTATTACGTGAGCAAAGTCATGACAGGTCCTGAGACACGATATGCGCCCATCGAGAAAGCGGCTCTGGCGGTAACTGCGGCGGCGGAGAAGCTGCTCCCGTACTTTCAGGCGCATACGGTAGTCGTACTTACCAATTTACCGCTGAGGAGTACGCTGGGTTCCATGGATGTCGCAGGGCGCATGGTAAAGTGGGCCGTGCAGCTGAGTGAGTACGATATCAGATATGCGCCTCGCCCGGCAATTAAGGCACAAGTCTTAGCCGACTTTGCGGCAGAAGGAGTCACGAAGGAGGGACAGGATGTGAGCGGAAGTTGGTCGGTGTACGTCGACGGGGCGGCAAGTCGGGTCGGGGCCGGCGCTGGAATAGTAGTCATCAACCCCATGGGAGCGATCCACGAGCTGGCGCTCCGGTTTTCAACACTAAAGACAAACAATGCAGCGGAATATGAGGCCGTGATTGCTGGGCTGCGGACAGCGCGTGAGTTGGGGGCGCAGCGAGTCCAAGTCCATTCCGACTCCGCTCTGGTGGTGAATCAATTGAATGGCATCTTTGAAGTGAAAGAGGAGGCGCTCAGCGCATACCTGAAGAGGATCGAGGACCAGCGCGCCTGGTTCGAGCAAGTCGAGTTCGTACACGTACCAAGGGAGGAGAATGCCCACGCCGATGCCCTGTCTAAATTGGCTACAGCAACGGATTTTGAGAATGAAAGGTACGTGATTGTCTCAAAGGAGCAGCCTCTGGAGGAGTGTGCGATACATAGCATGGAAGAGGGGAGCACGATGGAAGAGGGTTGGATGGCCCCAATCAAAGCATACCTGCTCCATGGGGCGGTCCCCGAAGATGCCAAGGGCGCATGGCAAGTTAGGCGCAAGGCCGCCCGGTGTGTAATCCTGGAAGGCCGGCTGTACAAACGATCACATTCGGGAGCGTACCTCAGGTGCCTAACGCAGGAGGAAGGCGAGAAGGCAATCGCAGAGGTGCACCAGGGCGCATGTGGGATGCACGCAGGGGCAAGGAGTCTAGAGAAGGTGTTATTGCGACAAGGGTACTACTGGCCCACCATCCGGACGGATGCGAAGACGCATGTCGACAGCTGCCACCAATGCCAAATCCATGCCAACGACACCCACATCCCTAAAGCGCCCATGCAGGGCAACGTGGGCGCGTGGCCGTTCTCGCAGTGGGGGATGGACCTGCTGGGGCCCTTCCCCAAAGCACCGGGGCAGATGAAATACCTGATCGTGGCAGTGGACTACTTCTCCAAGTGGATCGAGGCGGAACCGTTAGCAAGCATCACCCAGGCCCAAGTCAGGAAGTTCACTACCAGGAATATCTTTACTCGGTTCGGTTTGCCGGAGTCCATCATAGCGGATCATGGCAAACAGTTCGACTGCCAGAAGTTCATTGAGTTCTGTGACGAAAGCGAGGTGGTCCTGCGATTCTCGTCCGTGGCTTACCCCCAGGCTAACGGGCAAGCGGAGGCGGCCAACAAGAGCATCTTGCATGGCCTCCACACCAGATTGCTGGGCGCCAAAGGAAGGTGGGTCGAGGAACTCCCGGGCGTGCTATGGGCACATCGGACGACATACAAGGTGGCGACGGGGGAGACGCCATTTGCATTAACATACGGTAGTGAGGCAGTCATTCCAGTGGAAATGCGCTTCCCCACATACAGGATGGTGGGTTATGAGGCGCAAGCCAACGAAGAAGAGCGCATCCATGACCTCGACATGTTGGAAGGGCGCAGGGACGTTGCTTCTGTGCGTTTGGAGGCAATGAAGCGGCAGGTAGCCAGGTACTACGATCGCAAGATGTGCCCCCATTAGATCGGCATGGGGAGCCTGGTACTGAGGCGCGATTTTTGCCCAAAAGCGTGTGAAGGCAAGTTAGCGCCCAAGTGGAAAGGACCATACCGTGTCAGGGAAGTAGTGGGGCCTGCCACCTTCAAACTCGAGCGCATGGGCGGGAAGGCTGTGAAGCGAATGTGGAACGCCATGAACTTAAGGGCGTACAAGGGTACGATGGGAGGCGAAGTTTCAGAGTGATCAATGAGGCAGGGGGGCTGAATGCCTTGATTTTGGCCAGCTGGTGAGGATCGCTCACCAGGCTGAAGGAGGTATACTTACTGCAAGCATGTGGTACCATGCACCTCAACAAGTGAGTTTAGAGTAACCTAGGGTCTTATTTTCGTATCATGTTACTGTAAAGCGCCCTTACTTTCGCGCCCCGTTTGAGTAATTTAAAGAAATTATAGTCAGTTGTTTGCGTAAGTCTTGGTCTTGTAAAGCGCCCTGATCAGTTAGCGCCCTCCTAACTTCGAACTTGTGTGAACACCTGTTATCTCGTATTGAAGTCCATCGCTCCGTAAAGCGCCCAGTATCTTGCGCCCCATAAGAGTAATCCGAAGGGAATGTCGTCAATTGCGTGCGTACGTTTGTTTCGTAAAGCGCCCTGACCAGTTCGCGCCCTCCAAGATCGATCTTTTGTACGAATCGCGCACAAAATGGAAAGTCCATCACTCCACAACGCGCCCAAAATTTCGCGCCCTTAATTAGTCATATGCTCCGTAAAGCGCCCAGTCTCTTGCGCCCCATATGAGTAATCCGAAGGGAATGTTGTCAATTGCGTGCGTACGTTTGTTTCGTAAAGCGCCCTAATCAGTTCGCGCCCTCCCAAGATCGATCTTTTGTACACATCGCGCACAAAATGGAAAGTTCATCACTCCGCAACGCGCCCAAAAATTTCGCGCCCTTAATTAGTCATATACGCCCTTAATTAGTCGTATACGCCCCGGGCAATGTTGCGCCCTAGAAATGTTAAACATAGGCGACGAGAGGAATGCCAAAAGAGAACGAAGGTAACTTAAACAGCATAACATTCACAACAGTCTTGAAAAGCAAACACAGAAATGACAACATAAACTAGAAAGGGAACATGTCCCAAAAAGAGTTCTCTAGCATCACCCCTCGACATCGACATCCTCGCCGCTTCCTCCTTCGCCCCCCGCGCCTCCGTCCTCGGCGTCCGACGCATCGCTACCACTGAGGTCGACCCTCTCATCACCGCCCTGGCCGGCATCAGCCCCGGAGTCCTCGGCGCTCCGCACCTCTTCATGCGCCTCCCTCTGGGCACCCTGCGCCTGCTCTTCACCATCCTCCGGGGGCGCCTGCTCCAGCACGGTAATGATGTGGCTCATCAGGTCCATGGCATCGAAGACCCAATCTGGGTGGTCGGCGTTAAGCTTCCGCTGGGCAATCTCCACCGTGCTTATGACGGTATCCGCCTGGAGATTTTTCCCGTCAGTGGAGTTCTTGTAATCGGCTAGGTCACGCCTCAAACTCTCCTCCACTGCCCGGGCCTTCTTTAAGTCCCGGTGATAGCGCCTGCTAGACTTCCTAGCCTTCCTGCCGGACTCCTCCAAGTCGCGCACCGAATCGCGGAGGGCGTTACGCTCCTCAAGCAGGGCGTCCCGCTCCCTGGTTAGGGCGCCCTCCCTCTCTCGGAGCGCCTTCTCCACCTCTGCGTACCGCGCCTGCTCCTCGAGGCGCACCTTCGCACGTTCCGCCTCCATCTCCTGCTCGCGCTGGGCAGCACCATCAGAGGCCTTCTTCTCCGAAGCCTCCAAGTCAGATTGGAGGCATGCAGCAGCTTTGGCGGCCTCCGCGCCTTCGCGCCTGATCTTCTCTACCTCGCGGGTAGTGGCCTCGCAGAGGAGCATCATCTGGGGCGCATTGTAAGAGTTAGTAAAAATGATCAAAAGAAGGAAAGACTAAAACAAGATCAGTTGAACGGAGGCCAATGCTTACCCGCGCGGTCATGTTGGTCATCGTACGCCATGGCTTGTCGGAGACAAGGCCCTCCGGATGCTCGACCACATCGTACTGCGAGCGCGCCCACTGAACGGAGGCGCCAAACTCCTTGGCCGCCTTCACCGGCACGCCTACAGCGACCTTGGTAAGGGGGCGCCTCGGAGGTTGGAGATAAGGCGGGATCAGTTCCCCGGTATGTGGCCCGATCGTGGGCGCCACGAAGCTGGGCGGCAGCCCAGAGGTATCATGTTGGGGCGCCTTGGCCCGCTTAGCGGGGCGGGCTTGGTCGTCCCCGGATCTCTTGCGCGAAGAGGGCGCCGGCGACGAAGGCGTACCCGCATCCCTTGTGGCATGAGGATAAAAATGGCGAATCTTTTCAAGGAAACCCACATATCAAACCAGAAGCTGTTACCCAATTCCTCTTGAGAATGTCGCATGTCATGTGAAAATATAAATGAACCGATTATCATAAAATAATGACAAACAAAATAAATTCATTCGACCAACAAATCGGGTAAAAGCTACTATTTTTATTATCATCAAATTGAAAGGTTTATATTTACTTTCATTTTGTGTGTGTGTGCATCGGAGCGCTAGCGGGCGCTCCTAGCCGGTATTATTAACCATACGGGGTGTTTGAACCCCTAAGAGATCAAAGAAGAGCCAGTAGTTCAACATAGGATTCGGGTGATCCAAAACATGAAACCCAATCCCCATGTTATGACCTAAAGAGGCAAGAAAATCAGCAGCTACATTGCCTTCTCTAAACACACGGATTAACTCCACCTGCCAGTCCCGTGCAATTAGCTGCCATGCTGCAGAAATCAAGCAATGATGAGGATTAAGAGGGGTTGCCTCCAGCAGTAATTGAATGGCGATCTTAGAGTTTGTCTGAACTTGAACCTTCCGAAGTCCCAGGTCCCATGCGAGCTGAAGGCCATGTGTGATTCCTGCAAGCTCAGCTTTTGTGATGGAGCCACCACCGATGTTCATGGTGAACGCACGAAGGAATCGTCCTCGTCGTCCCTATTGACCCCTCCCGCTGCTGTGCTTTTCGGTAACTAGATAACAGAGTCGTCTGTGTTAATGCTTGCCCATCCCCTAGGAGGGGGTTTCCAACTGATCATGTGTTGGTTGCGCCCTTGTCCGTAGTTGAAGAGCTGTGACTCTTTGCTAAAAGTTGCTTCCATTTAGTTAATAAGTTTGGTGTTGGCGAAGTGTAGCTGCGGGGTGGCCAACTTACCCTCAAACACATGGGTATATTGGTTCCTCCATACTGACCAGCAACCAATTGCAAAAGTAGTGGAATTGATGGTGGAGCTCTGTCCCTTCAAGTAGTGTAGCATCCAACGACTACCATTGCTTTGGAAGAAGGTGTTGTCAGGCTCATGCGAGAGGATTTCCGCCCAGAAAGCTCTAGCGAATGAACACTCCCTGAGGACGTGCATGGTGGTCTCTGGTCCACCTCCGCAAATAAGGAAATTCGCTGAATCAGTAAGATGGCGGCGACATCTCTCCTGGTTTTTGAAGAGGCGGTCATGACCTGCAAGCCAAAAGAACGATCGAACACGTTGAGGTGCAGGAACCCTCCATACTGCTCGCCATAAAGGATGATAGTGGATGTCCTCCTCGCCATACCCCGTCAGGTCATACGTCGTCTTCATGGAAAAGGTTTCGGATGGAGTCAACCGCCATAAAGGGACATCGAGCTGCTGCTCTTGGGGAACAGGATGTAACTGAACCTGCAAAACAACTTATGTGGGTAAAAAATATAGGGTACGTTCCATTCTCCATTTAGCACCACCTCGACCATCGATAAGTTGTGATCTGCTGGTGATAAATCATGGGCAAAAGCATCTAACGTTGGCCCATCCTATAGCCAACGTTCATCCCCGAACTTAGCTTATCGACCATCTCTTATGTTCCACATGGTGGTTGAAGGAAGGTGGTGGAGGACATGGATGACTCCTTTCCACAAGTTCGACATAGACCTCGTCGTCCTCGCAACCCCACCATCCTGTGTACGTCTCAAATATTTGGCTCGAACAACCTTGGCCCATAGACTGTCACTCTCTGTCCACAGGCGCCAAGCTAATTTCATCATGAATGCATCATTCATTCGAGTACTTGTTCTCAACCCCAGACCCCCTTCATCTTTCGACCTACATAATGTTTCCCAGTCTATGAGATGTACCTTCCTTCCGGCTTCCGAACTTTTCCAGATAAATCTCCGAATCTTACGATCAATATAATCTCTCACACTGGCAGGTAGCAACGTTGTCTGCATGGTGAAGGCGGGAAGAGATGCAATAACCGATTGTGCTAGAGTGATCCGACCTGCCGATGACAAAGACTTTACCTTCCATCCTGCAAGCCTGACATCAATACGATCAATCAAATCCATGTACGTCGACTTAGACACACGATCATGGATTACCGGAACGCCCAAGTAATGCCCCAAGTTCCTGGTCTGGGGTATATATAGAGTTGCACTGATTGCTGCACCAGTCGATGCCAATACGTTTTTGGAGAAGAAAACTCTGGATTTCTGTCAATTAACATGCTGCCCGGAAGCTAGACCAAACTCAGCAAGACATTGATTAAAAATAGCAGCCTGTTCCAAAGATGCCACCCCAAAGAGGATCAGATTTTCGGCAAAGAATGAATGTGACAAGATAGATCCCCCTCGAGATAGCTGTATGGGTTTCCAATCGCACGATGTCACTGAATTCCTGATGATGTGACCAAGTCTTTCCATACATAGGGTAAACAGGTAGGGAGATAGGGGACAACCTTGTCGTAGACCACACGTGGATTTGAAGCCCTCGAAGAGACCCCCATTCCATTGTATCGTCATATTTGATGATGATATGCAATGCATAACAAGCTCAATGAAATCATTCGGGACACCTGTTACCTGAAGAGTCTCCCTAACGAAGTTCCATTTTATCTGGTCGTACGCTTTGGCTAAATCAATTTTGATTGTCATCCAGCTCTGCAGACCCTAGAATGGACAACTTCTTGTAGGATGCAAATGTTATCTGTAATGAGTCTCTTGGGGACAAAGCTCGTCTGAGTTTCATCAACTAGCTCGGGCATAATAGGCTTAAGTCGTTCCTCCAAACTCTTTATAATAATCTTGTAGGTAACGTTGCACAAGCTAATGGGGCAAAATTGCCCAATAAGGGTTGGTGAGGGTACCTTAGGTATAAGAACCAGCACTATATCATTGATGGAGCCAATGGTATGCGGATTCATCCAGCACTTTTTAGCAAATTCCACAATTGCAGGACCTGTAAGCTCCCAAATTTTTGGTAGAAGAGTGGATTCAATCCGTCTTTGCCAGGTGCTTTAAGCGGCGCCATTGATATAACTGAGCTATGAATCTCCTCGTCCGTGAAAGGGGCCACAACTGCATTTCATAGGTGTTCAGCAACAGTCGGGAAGAAGCCTGGAAGCGATGATAGTGGCAGCCCATCGTGCAAGTAGAGAGCCTTGAAAAAGGCTTGAGCCATCTCTTGAAGTGCATTTTGATCATCTACCCAATCACCCTAAGCATTCTTTAATGTAGAGATCCTGTTGCATTTTCTCCGGTTGATCGTTCTTGAGTGGAAATATTTTGTGTTGCAGTCACCCGATGCGAGCCAATCCAATCTTGATTTTTGACACCATAACAATTCCTCTTGTACTAATACTGAATACATCTCGTTTCGGAGGGAGGCAAGTTGGGCCGATGTTGAGTCCCCTCCATATTGCATTTCCAACTTCTCAATTTTATTTAGCAGCTCATCTTTCCTTCTTGTGATATAGTCGAAAATTTCCCAATTCCATCGCTTAGCATCTTACGCGAATGAGCCTATTGAGCTTAGGAGATCATTACCCTTGTTCCATCCGTTGGCAGCCATGTCATCAAACCCTTCATGTAACAGCCATGCAGCGATGAACCGGAAGGGTTTTGGCCCGCCAGGTCGTAATTGAGGGGCGAGTCTGGTGAGGAGAGGTCGATGATCATACTTCATTCTGGGGAGGTGGCGGACAGACGTATCCGGGAAGGTGGAGGCCCATAGATGATTGGTGAGACTTCTATCTAGCCGTTGTTTTATCCCCATAGACCAAAACCACGTGAAAGGTGGACCATCTAACCCAAGATCTATGAGGCCTGTGTCAAGTACACAATCTTGAAAATCTATGATTCTACTCGCCTCGAAAGGTGCCCCTCCTGACTTCTCAGTAGCATGTAAAATCGAGTTTAAATCACCTGTCATGAGCCATGGTAGAGTGGTATCAGTAGCTATATCTCGTAGGGAGTTCCAAAGGGAGTGTCGTTGGATCAGTGCTGGGCTGTCGTATACTGCAGTTAGGGTTGCAAATGAGCCAAGCCGCTCGCGAGCAACTCGGCGTTCGAATCGGAAAAAACTCGTTCGACACTCGACTCGTTGTTTAACAAGCCGGCTCGCGAGCCGGCTCGTTAGTAAACGAGCCAAGCTTGAGCTAGGCCATGCTCGACTTGATAAGCTCGTGAGCTAGCTTGACTCGGTGGCTTGTTGAGCTAAGCTCGTGAGTTGACTTGTTTAAAGCTTGTGGAAGGATTAATTACTCTTCTGAACATGAAAATTATCTTGTTAATAAGGATGTTTATGGAAGTTAGATGTTATTTTTAGTTTCTAGTGTTCTTTTTATCATTTTTAATTTATAATGTTCTTATTTGTACACATTTTTCAGCAAGAATGGTTTCAAATCGAGCTTATCTTGAGCCGAGCTTGTACTCAGCTTGACAAGCTGTGTTAATGAGCATTTACCGAGCTCTATCGAGCCGTGCTCGAGTTGGATTATTTTTAATCGAGTCGAGCTCGAGCTCGAGCTCGAGCTGGGTGATCGAAATTCGAGTTCGAGCCGAGCTCGAGCTAAAAAATTTATAAACGAGCCGAGCTCAAGCTAAGCAAAAACTCGACTCGACTCGGCTCGTTTGCAGCCCTAACTGCAGTAAGGAGCCAAGTTAGGCCACTCGTTTTCACTACAGTATGTAAGAGTTGAGGTGTGCGGTGCATCTCTGTAATGGTAGCCGTAGAAGAGTCCCACAAAAGCCATATTCCTCCCGAGAATCCCCTCACTTCACCGTTTTCCCCGAATGAAACATAGAATTCACTTAACTGAATCTGCAATCATATGGCCGACTAATTAAGCACCTACCGACTACAACAATAAACGCGACTTAACTGGGGATTATCACATATATTAATACAATTGAAGACGTATCTTGCATATTAATCCTCTTTTATTGAAATTTTTATTTTCAAAGGTTACAGGACATCACCAATATGAAGACTCAATCGTCAATCGAGTAATGCCCTCTTGATCTGTCTGCTTCTCCTACTCATTTTTGGTAATAAAATTTCTAACCCCCTCTCTCTCTCATATTTACACCAACAATTCAAGTTCCCATAAGCTTAACTTTCGTTCACGCTCTGTATCACTTTTCTGTTTCGTAATGAAATCAAATTTCGTAAAAAAAAAACTAAACCCTACTGCATCTAATTACGTGATCATCTTGTATGAAGGAAATTGTTGGGGAAGGCAGTTGAGCGGAGGAGGCGACCGAGGGGTACTCAGTTTTTGCTGGAAAGCAATTGTACCAATGGGAGAATGTATATATGATCGTTGCCGATTGGAATGTGAAAGGAAATTTGGATCACATCATGTTGTTGCTGACTGTCGTTATTCAACCATAATATGTGACTGTTATTTGCGAGTTTTTTTTTCAGAAATAGCACCTTTAAAAACAAAAATTACAAAACTAGCACCCTCCCAAAAATATTTACAAAACTAGCACCCTTTTGTATTGACCGCACCCTTGTGATGCGTTTTACATATAAACCGCATCCTCCAGGTGCGTTTTATATATAAACCGCACCTGGAGGGTGCGTTCTATTCTGGTGGGCCTAAACCGCACCTTGGCCATGCGTTTTCATGTCTGGCCTACATAAAACGCATGGCCGAGGTGCGGTTTAGGCCTGACCTACCTAAACCGCACCTTAGTGATGCGGTTTATTCCTCCAAGAACAAACCGCATCTCTAAGGTGCGGTTTGGCCATGTAGACCGCACCTCCCAAGTGCGGTTTACGTGTCAATAATTTTCCGACACCCGACACAGCCATGCAGAGAATTATGGACGTAGGGCTGCATGCAGACTAAAACCGCACCCTAGAGGTGCGGTTTTCACAATTTTTTCCCCTATATAAGACTTGCCGGAAAACCTCTACTCTTCACACCTCTCATTCTCTCTTTCATTTTTCTGTTGTATATCTATATTTATTTAGTGTGTTTGCCATTAAGATTAACTCGTAAGTTTATTTTGTGTTACTTTTTATGCCATTAAGATTAACTCGTAAGTTTATTTTGTGTTACTTTTTATGCCATTAACATTAACTCGTAAGTTTATTTTGTGTTACTTTTTATGCCATTAACATTAACTCGTAACTTTATTTTGTGTTACTTTTTATGCCATTAACATTAACTCGTAACTTTATTTTGTGTTACTTTTTATTGTTATTTGTGATTTGTGATTTTTATGATATTAACTAAACTACGGTTTGTTTGTGTGCAGATGGCATTCCGTCAGTTAACGCTTGGCTTACGGTGGAATGGTTACACGGAAGAGACCGGAAAGGGGGCCACCTACGTCGGTGGCAATTTTCAGAAAATAACGGTCGGTACCAGACCGAAGCTTGAAGACCTCCATCAAATATGCACTGACGTTACTTGCATGGATGGCACGAGAAGAGTAGATCGTATGGTGTACCGATACCCAAACAGAGCAACTGGGTCATTGTGGCATGAGGAATATACCATAACCACTCAAGATGACGTAGATTCCATGCTCGAATTCTTGAGGTCCAACAAATTGGCCAAAGCCGAGATGTTCGTTTACACCGAGCCAGCCGTTAGTGTTGGAGGTCATTCTGGACACGGTCAAACATCTGGTATCTGATAGACCGTCATTTACACATGTTTTTACCCCCGTTCTTACACCGTTTTAGGTGTTGATTCTCGTGTTTTAGGCCGATTTCACGCTAGGTTGTGCTTGTTTGTGATATTTCAGGTCCTAGTACGTGAATGAAGGCTTAGGAGCGAGTCTGAGGTCGATTGGACGAAGAACGGACGAATGGCGAGGTTTTTGGGGAGCTGCACGGGCAGAACAGGGAGACGCATGGCCGTGCACGTGAGCAATATGGTCGTGCGCTTTACGCCGAGGCCACGCACGGGCAACCCCTGAAGATCGCACGGCCGTGCACCCTGGCCGTGCGAGAAGCCTGAGGTCGAACTAAATGACACGCTGCGTTTTGAGTTGCACGGCCAGAATGGTGATATGCACGGCCGTGCACCCTGGCCGTGCGAGTCGGGAAATCCTGATTTTAGAGCCTATTCCGAGCCAAAAGGGAGAGAATCGTGTTTTCAGAGCAAAAACAGAGCCTTAGAGAGAGAAAGTACGAAGAACACACCCTAGAAGCTGTCTTAGAGCTGGATTTCATCGAATCGAGCTTGGAGATCGTCATAGGAGTGGAAATCATCGCCCCGGAGCAGATTATCCTCATCGTTATGAGTATGACTAATCCGATTCTTGTTTTCTCTTCTCTCTCTATGGAGTAGAACCCTTCTCTCACTTGGGTATGAAGAACCCTAGTTCCTTGTGTTAGGGATTTGATTGTAATGACTTGGGATGATATACTGTTTGATTTTAATCGAATGAAGCATGTTTAATGAATTGATTTGAGTCTGATCAGCTTTTCTCAATTTCTGCTGCAATCTGAGATAGATAGAATCTGATTGGGTTGTTAGAGCCTCTTCATTCGATAGTAGGAGATTGGCTATACGAGAGTTAGCCAGTTTACTGCTTTGTACTGGTGTTCTTGGCGCCAGTAGTGGTGTTCTGTGTTCATAGCCTCAGCTTTCTATCCCAGTGAAGACTAGTCGTCTGCCGGGTAGTTAGACTGAGAGGGCTTGGTCAGCTTAAGAGATTCCAAGCTACTGTCGGATCTTCCGCAGTCTAATCAACAGTAAATCAACCCAGGGAATTGCAATTGAACCTAACTAAGGGGTTAGGGGGACTCAATCCCGAGTGACTCTTGCCTGCTTTAGAAACCGAACAATTTACTGCTTTCTTGTTGCTTTTACTTTTCACAACAATCACTCGAACTAGTTTGCTAGATAATAGAGAATCACGGAGTAAGCAGTAGATCTAGACCCCGGGTTGATAATTGAACTTGCCTGTATACTGCAGTCCCTTTCATTGGTTACACTTGGCCATTGTTAGGTGTTGTGTTTTAGCGAGCCAAGTTTTTGGCGCCGTTGCCGGGGACCCCTCTAGGTTATTGGCGAAACGTGATAATTTGTTACTCTAGCTTTTTCTTTATTGCATTTTTCTTTTCCACCTGTGTGCCATGGTCTGCTCCCCGGGAGATCTACTACCGTTAGACCAGGAGCTTGAACGAACTTGTAGGAACTTCAAGCGGGCTCTAAAGGCGCGACTGGCTGCGGAGGAGGCGCTAACACAGCTGCAGTTAGGAGAAGAAGAAGAAGAAGAAGAAGAAGAAGGAGAGATGGGTGATCCGCAGAACCACGATGTGATCCCCGGGGAGCTAGGGGTGGGCATTGGGTGGGTCGGGTGGATTTTGACCATAAAATGCACCCACCCGCGCTTAAACGGATTGATAATTTTTAACCCACCACCCACCCACGTTTAGTCTCGGGTTGGGTCGGGCGGATGGTGGATGATGCGGGTGGGTTTGTGGGTTCACCCACATCACAATGTATATAATATAAAGGAGTCAACTTGACATGATAATAGGTGAAGAGAATCATCGAGGGAAACAAGAAATTGAAATAGGGCAAAAAATGTCGAATTAGTTCTTAAATTGGATAGAATTTCTATTATGAAAGAGTTTTCTACAGATTGAGACGATTATTAGGTGCAAGGAACTAAGGAAAATAATTCCACAAAGGAAAGAGCGGTGATCTAGGCACAAGAATTAGAGGAAAAAATAAAGGGAAGAAGAGGGGATCTCTATTTGGAAGGTTGGCTTTGAGGTTCAAACTCCAGGAGCAGTCCGAGTTATATCTAACGTCTCCACTCTCCACTCTCTAGCGCCAACGACTTTGATCTTTTTGCTGTTGGGTTGAGCGGGTCACCCGCACACTCACCCACAACCCACCCACCACCCGGCGGATGGCTCCCAGCGCAACCCGTCACCCACCCACAGACCCACCCACTTAACGAAATTCGGGTCAAATGCGGGTGGGTCGGCCCAAATCCGCGGATGATCCGCCCGCATGCCCAGCCCTACGGGGAGCAGACCATGGGATCCTACTGGACCGCTAGGGCTGCGGACATGAGGTCACCCATTCAACACCCTCAGGTCCCAGCCAACAACTTTGAGGTGAGCACCTCCGTGATCACCATGCTGCGCGGTTCAGTAGTGTTCCGTGGTAAGGAGGGAGAGTGCCCTCGATCACATCTCAGGCGATTCCACGAGCTCATCGATGGAATCAAGATCAATGGGGTACCAGCAGATGCCATCCAACTGAGGTACTTCCCATTCACTTTGGAGGGGCAGGCCAAGGAGTGGCTAGACACTCGACCTCCGGGCTCCATCACCACGTTCGCCAACCTGGCGGACAAGTTCCTCACCCGCTACCATCCTCCATCCAAGACAGCTGACCTGCAGAAGCAAGTTACACATTTTGCTCAGGATGAGGATGAGACCATCAGAGATGCATGGGAGAGGTACAACAGTCTCTTTCTCAGGTGTCCCAATCATGGTTTCAATGATGCATTCAAGGTGGGCACCTTCTATCACGCCCTCTTCCCGGAGGACAAGCAGCTGATCGATTCGGTCTGTGGCGGGAACATGCTGACCAAAACCCCGCCACAACTGAATCAACTCTTTGAGGAGATGGCAGAGAACGGTTATGATTGGGGCACTGCCAGAAGGTCGAGGAGAGCACCCAGCCGAGGTGTACATTCTGTGGGAGCCCATCCCTCTGATTTGGTGCAGGTAGTATCGAAGCTGGTCTCAACTATCGATCGTGCAGGAATGATTCCAGGGACCGGGCAGCAGCAGGCGATACTCTGCCAATGGTGCGAAAGCACCCATCATACGGTGGAAGACTGCCAGGCAATGAAGGAATCAACCACACCCCAGGAGCAGGTGAACTTCATTAATAACGTCAGGCGCAATGACCCCTACAGCAACACGTACAATGAGGGGTGGCGCCAGCATCCTAACTTCTCCTGGGGTGGGGCAAATTCCAGACCACCAGTTCCTCAGGGACCGCCGGGCTTCCAGAGGCCACCATATCAGCCCAGGCAGGGGCAATTCCAGCAGCAACAACAGTCTCTTTATCAGCCCATGCAAGGGCATGCTGCTCATTCACAGCCACGACCTTTCCAGCAGCCAGGTGCAGCCCCTGCTGCCCCAGTGCAGAATGATCAGATGGCTGAACTGCGGGACTTGGTGGGTTCTCTCGCCAGTTCTAGTTCTCAGAAATTCAACACCATTGAGCAGTTCATGGAGAAGGCATCGGGTAAATTCCTGGCTCTTGAAGCTGGTCAGAGGAACACACAGGCTGTCTTGCAGGATATCCAGACCCAGCTGGGGAGCGTGGCTCAGGCAGTAGCTCAAAGGGCTCCCGGTACTCTACCCGGGCACAATGCAGTCAAAAGCGCGATTCTACCTAGAAGCGGAAAAGGGGTAAAATCGTAAAACGTAGAATCAAAGCGTAAAAGCGTAAGTTTTTTACGCATACGGAAAAATAACTAAAAATCTATTAAGTAGGACATATGCTATTCAAAATATGAATGCACAGAATTTAGACAAGTTAATAAATACATGCGATTCATGTTTAAAGTAGAGCAACTTATATCATCTTAATAATAAGTTCGTAAACATAAATTTTAACGATAAGCCACTTTTCCCTCTATACTAATGAATTTGGGAAAACCCTAGCTGGTGAATTAGATTACTCTATTGAAGTAGAATGCATCCAAGTACCTAGTATGTATCTTTTAATCTCAAATGTATCATATTGTTAGTGATTTACTTTAAAAATATACTTTTTATAATTAATTTCATGAAAAGAATACTCATTTAGTGAACTAAAAGCGTAAAAACGTAAAGCGTTTTGGTGAACTAGAACCGTAAAACCGTAAGTTTTTAAGCTTTAAAGCACAATTTAGTATGATTTTATACATTTAGGTTTTTATATGGAAACGAAAGCGTTTTGATGACCCAAAAGCGTAAAATCGTAAGTTTTTAAGTTTTAAAGCGCGATTTTGACTGCATTGCCCGGGCAGACCATCCCTCATCCGCCGCCCCGAACGAGCACTGCAATGCCATCATGACCAGGAGTGGCAAGATGACTGCTGATCCCCCTGCTCGGGAACCGGAGAGAGAGAGCCCTGTCTTAGCGTCTCCAGCGGTTGAACAAGAAGTAGAGAAGGAGGTGGAGGTGCCTGCACCTAAACCACAACCAGTAGTGAAGGAGTATATCCCTAAACTCCCCTTCCCTACTCGGTTGCACAAAGACAGGCTGGAGGCAGAGTTCGAGAACTTCATGGCCATGCTTAGGAAGCTGAATGTCCAAGTGCCTTTCCTGGAGGCACTATCTCAAATGCCTAAGTATGCGAAGTTCCTGAAGGATCTTCTCTCAAAGAAGCAGAAGCTGAGCGAGCTGGCCACTGTGGAGCTCAGCGAGGAGTGCTCGGCCATTCTGCAGAACAAGCTTCCGCAGAAACAGAAGGACCCAGGTAGTTTTACTATCCCGTGCTCTATTGAAAATTTGCATGTAGAGAGGTCCTTGGCGGATTTAGGTGCTAGTATAAATGTTATGCCATATAAACTGTTTAAGAAACTAGGCCTAGGTGAACCCCGTGCTACTAGGATGGGCCTTCAATTAGCAGACCGATCTGTAGTGCATCCTAGGGGCATAGTGGAAGACCTTCTGGTTAAGGTTGGCAAATTCAATTATCCTGTTGATTTTGTGATTTTGGACATAAATGAGGATGTGAATGTGCCATTGATACTGGGAAGGCCTTTCCTGGCCACCGCCAAGGCCCTCATAGATGTGCATGATGGGACCTTAGTTTTGAGGGATGGCGAGGAGCGAATAACGTTTTCAGTTGCTAACACTATACCTGCTTCGTTACCTCTGCATGCTGTATCTCACCAGGAGCACGAGTCTGTCGTGTATCCTTCTGTGCTGCCTATTTTGCAGGACCCGCCTCCCACACCTTCGCCGCCACTCCAGACCACTCCATCACCAAAAATACATATCAAGGAGGAGTGGCGGCCGAAACTGCAGGCAGCTAAGCCTGCTCAAAAGAAAGCCGGAGACCACTATGAGCTGGTCCCGCCCCCACCTTGGCCATCCGAGTATTCACTCGCTTGCATCTTACCAGATGGCCAAGTCGAGTTGGCAAGTGCTGGTGGTCACATTCGTCGCGTGCATGGCCACCATTTGAAGCTGTACCTCAAGAGCGATGTGGATCCGCTCTTGAAGGCACCTGATCCTACACTTCCCTGAGCATCCATACTGGCGTCCAGCTAAAAGACGGTAAAGAAGCGCTTGTGGGGAGGCAACCCCACCGAGGTTTGCATTTTCTTACTCTTTTTCCTTTGATTTTGTGTGTTTTTGAGTCTTGAGACGTTGATCCAGAGTCCAGTGTCGTTTTTGAGTGAAAACAGGTTGATTTCGGGACTCCAGCAAGTCGCACGGCCAGGACCACACCTTGCACGGCCGTGCGGGTACCCCCCCTTGGCCGTGCGAGCTCTCGGCCAAAAGCGCACGGCCAAAAGCGCATATTGCACGGCCGTGCGATCATCCTGGCCTGGCCGTGCGTAATGCACGGGCATCACATTACCTCGCACGGCCGTGCGGGTACCCCCCCTTGGCCGTGCGAGCTCTCGGTAAGGATGGCACGGCCAAATGTGCCAAGTGCACGGCCGTGCGACATCCTCGGCCAGGCCGTGTCGGCCTGCACGGGCAAAAGCCAACCGTGCACGGCCGTGCGCCCCTGCCCGTGCAGCCGAGGCACGATCTATATAAATGGCCTGCACGGCCATTCTGGTCAGAAAACCCAAAATTCTCGCCGGAATCCTCTGCCCTCGCCGGAAAACCGCGACAAAACCACCCTTTTTCGATTTTTTCGGCCACTTTGGGTCATTTTTTCACCAAACCAACACCAAACCCACTCCTTCTACACCCAAAGCGGCCTATCCCTCGAGTTTGAGCGAGTTTGGGCGACGTTTTTGTCGCCAGAGGCGATTTCCGGCGAGAATCCGGCGAGGCTCCGACGAGCATTTCCGGCCAGTTTTTCGGCGTTTCGTCGATTCCATTGTCTTCCCCTCATCATCCCCTACACCTCTACTTGAGTCTCCAGGTTTGATTTTGCCCCTAACTTTGTTAATTTTGGAGAATTGAGTGTGTAGGGTGTATGTTAGAGAACCTTATTGAATCATGTGATTTGTGTGAAATTGATTGAGGGGAATGCATGGGATGTGATTGAATTATGTTGGGCAAAGTCCCCTTTGCTTGTATGAGCCCTTGTGTGCAAGAATTTGGCCAATTTCATGCTTCACTTAATAGTGCACACAAGGTGTTCGATGAAATGCCTGTTTTCCATGCCATGTTGTGGCCACCGGTTGGGGCCCTTAATGATGTAGTTTGTGGGTGTATTGGCTATGGATGTGAACCTTGAGTTGCCTATTTTCTTGTGAATGTGCACCCCCACCCTGATTATGCTTGATTTATCGAGATTTTGACCCCCGAACTATGGATGAAACCATGGTTAGGCTGTTTTCTGGGGGTGTGCTTGACCTTTTTCTTTGGCTCTTTTTGGTTCCACTTTGGGTTGTTGTTTTGCAGGGCAATGGCGAAACCTAATTTCCAGCACCCGTTCATCCGGGATCTGAGGAGGGGCCCCACCGCAGAGCGCTTCAAGGAGGTCGTGGAAACCCCGTTTGGGTCACACCATTGCTGGTCCAAACGGGAGTTTCGGCGACTGCACTGCTACGAGCAGCTTTTCGCCGCGGTCGCCAACATCGCATGGCGCCGTCTGCTCCAGATCTGCGAGAAGGTCTACTACGAGCCGGTGTGGGAGTTCTACACGACTTTCAAGCACAATTCCACGACCAGTTGCCAGGACAGTACAGCCGTCAAATTTAGGCTGGGCGGTGTTCCCCGGTCCATGAGCTACCACGAGCTGGCCGAGGCTCTTGACCTCGACCTCGACGACCGTCGGGCCTACATCACCGAGGTCAATGAGCCACAGGAGGTGGACTTCGGGAGGCTGTACACCAGCCTGGCTTAGCCAGGCCAGACGCGTCCCTTCCGGTCTGGGAGGACGAAGGCATCTACTCTGCAGATCGACAACCGACTTCTCCACCACCTGCTGGCGAAGTCTTACACTCCTGCAGCTGAAAGCGCCAGCGCCATCAAGAAGAGGACCCTGTACCTCCTCCATTCGATCCGCCAGCGCCACCATCCTCTCCACCTGGGTTCGGTGGTGGCCAAGACTTTTGAGAAGACTGCCACAGAGCTGAAGAGCCTCCACTGCGCCCCCCTCATCACCCGCCTGGCCACCTTCTTTGGCCTTTCACTGCAGGGGTGCACCGAGGAGGGGGCCACCCTCATCTTTGGCAGCAAGACGATCGGGAAGATGCTGCTGTTGCGGGAGAGGAACGTGGTGCAATGGGTCGATGGGTTTCCGGAACCTCCGATCCCCGCGGAGCCCGTACCAGAGGCCCAGCCAGAGGGCCAGGAGGAGGAGGCTGCTAATGAGGTGGATCCCGAGGAGGTGGATGCTGCTGCTGCTGCTACTGATGATCCACCACAGACTGACTTCCATTACGGGGGTAGCAGCTCCGCTTTCCAGGGCCAGGATTACTTCGCCCATCAGTTCGAGCAGCTGAGGATCCAGACCCAGCAGATGCAGTTCCATCAGCAGTACGTGGCAGACCAGGCCGAGTACCGGAACAGGATGGATGCTTATGACGAGCGGGTGAACATGATCCAGACTCAACAGGGCGTGACTCTCGCCCACATCGAGCGGGAGAAGCGCCGTTCACGGCGCATGCAGGAGGTTCAGCAGCACCTGCTCCAGCTGCTCCCGGGCGAGCAGCCTGTCTGGAGGACTCCCTGGGATGACTCCCCTCCACATGCCCCAGCTGACGCTGATGACGGTGCTGCTGGCGCTGCTGATGATGACGCGTTCATGAACGACATCGACCTCGACGATCTTGGCGACGAGTAGGCTGTACTCGTTGCCCGTCTCAGTGTGTTTGTTTTTTTTTTCTTTTTCGACTTTTGTGTGTTTGCTCCATGTGTGCGGAGCTTGAACTTAGAGTCGTTTGTTTTTGTTTTTGGTTTTTCCTTTGTGGTTTGATGTAGCCGTCTGGGCTAACACTTATCCCTAACGCACGGTGTGCTAGTGTGTTTCTGGTGTTCGATTTGTGCAGCATTGTCTGCTCTCCCGTTTGTTCTCGCTGACTGGTCCACTTCCAGTCCCCCAGCAGTGTTCTTACCCGGTAACATCGTTCCCCTTCTCTTTTCCTCTACTCCATTGAGGGCAATGTCGTGCTTAAGTGTGGGGGGGGGGGTGCTTTGTATCGGTTGGAATATTTATGATGGTGCTTGGAGCCTAGTCCCCTGTCCGAATCTTACGACTTGAGGGCTCCAAGTACTGATGTTTGCTCATATTGGCACTGTGTTTTGATGGATGAATTGATTGGTTTTCGGATTAATGCATGACAACTTGTTTGCGACTAGGACAACCTATGATGAGGACTGAGATGTGCAGTAGAACGATGTAGGAGTTCAGTTTTTCGACTGTTTGCTTGCCAACTGTGACTTGATCTGACTTGATCTGATTACTTGTTCTTGACAGTCGTTTATGCATCTAGTTCAGGGTATCAGAATGTGAGATAGAGCATATAGGTAGCCATGTGAGATTTGAGCCTGCTCGTTTCTTTCTTGTGCGATAGATCCCTCTTCCATGATGTGTAGCATTCATGTTGTCACTAGCTAAGATGATGGGGGCATAGGATTAGCCCACGCCCAAAACTGACTGTCCTGATGTGTCATATCCCCTAGTCAGCCCCTTTGAGCCGTGTGTTATCCTTTCTTTTGGTCTATAATGAAAAAAATCACCCTTGTTGCATCTTTTAGAAGGTTCCACAGAGTGGTTTTTATATATTCTCTGCTGTTTCTGCTAAAGTCTATGTGAGTGTTGGAGGTAGTGCTTAAAAGTTGGGCAGGTGTTTGAAATTTATGCAGAAGTGGTGGCTCTCTTAGGAAATGAAAAGAAAAATGAAAGTGAAACAAAGGAAAAAAAAAGAAAAAATTTGAATTGAAAGCAAAAGAGAGCCACTACTAAAAATCTGAATAATGCCCAGTAAGTAGTGTTTCTTAGCAGTCTGGCTTGGAAATGCTGATGTTTATGCCTCCTTCGCTCTTGTGCTCTTAAGATATTGAGTAATGCAGAATAGCAGAAAGAAAATACCGGTTTGTTTGACTGTGATTGTGTGTTTGGAAAATGTGGAACCTTTTGCTATGAATACTTCCACCACCTAAAAGGCCTTTTCCCCATGTCCAAGACCCTAGCCAGTCATTTGAACCTGTGTCTAAGACCTCCTGATTAGTTAGTGGTGACACCCCATATGTGAACTCTAACATTTAGAGGCTACCATCATGGTGAAGAGATGATAGGTATTGAGAGAAATAGCATGCGCATCTTTCGCATCAAATTGTCCTGACCCCACTGGTCGAGAGTGAGTGATTCATTTTCATTTTCTATATGCTCTTGTACCCCGTTGAGGACCTAGATTGCTCGGTCTCTATTCTGATGTCTTGAGTTGGATGCATGAGTTGACTGTTTTGAGTAAGTGGTTGAATCAAGTCTAGGTTGGCCAGTGAACAGAAGGGAGACTCTTCCTTTACTCGATTTGCTGCACTTGAATGTCCTTTGTGGTGGTTGTCCAGGTTGTTATTGAGGTTGTGCATGTATTGATGTTTGAAAACCAGTGCGATTCACGTGTTCTGTGC
The DNA here is from genome assembly GCA_946122785.1 of Linum tenue. NCBI lineage: Eukaryota > Viridiplantae > Streptophyta > Magnoliopsida > Malpighiales > Linaceae > Linum > Linum tenue. The sequence continues at coordinate 5,553,660 of CAMGYJ010000007.1, read as the reverse complement.
CTTTATGACTTGTCCCCAATGTTGGTTGATTGAAATATGTAAGCTTACCTAGTGTCTGACTTGGTTTGCTTGGGGACAAGCAAACGGTTAAGTGTGGGGGAGTTTGATAGACCGTCATTTACACATGTTTTTACCCCTGTTCTTACACCGTTTGAGGTGTTGATTCTCGTGTTTTAGGCCGATTTCACGCTAGGTTGTGCTTGTTTGTGATATTTCAGGTCCTAGTACGTGAATGAAGGCTTAGGAGCGAGTCTGGGGTCGATTGGACGAAGAACGGACGAATGGCGAGGTTTTTGGGGAGCTGCACGGGCAGACCAGGGAGACGCACGGCCGTGCACGTGAGCAATATGGCCGTGCGCTTTACGCCGAGGCCACGCACGGGCAACCCCTGAAGATCGCACGGCCGTGCACCCTGGCCGTGCGAGAAGCCTGAGGTCGAACTAAATGACACGCTGCGTTTTGAGTTGCACGGCCAGAATGGTGATATGCACGGCCGTGCACCCTGGCCGTGCGAGTCGGGAAATCCTGATTTTAGAGCCTATTCCGAGCCAAAAGGGAGAGAATCGTGTTTTCAGAGCAAAAACAGAGCCCTAGAGAGAGAAAGTACGAAGAACACACCCTAGAAGCTGTCTTAGAGCTGGATTTCATCGAATCGAGCTTGGAGATCGTCATAGGAGTGGAAATCATCGCCCCGGAGCAGATTATCCTCATCGTTATGAGTATGACTAATCCGATTCTTGTTTTCTCTTCTCTCTCTATGGAGTAGAACCCTTCTCTCACTTGGGTATGAAGAACCCTAGTTCCTTGTGTTAGGGATTTGATTGTAATGACTTGGGATGATATACTGTTTGATTTTAATCGAATGACGCATGTTTAATGAATTGATTTGAGTCTGATCAGCTTTTCTCAATTTCTGCTGCAATCTGAGATAGATAGAATCTGATTGGGTTGTTAGAGCCTCTTCATTCGATAATAGGAGATTGGCTATACGAGAGTTAGCCAGTTTACTGCTTTGTACTGGTGTTCTTGGCGCCAGTAGTGGTGTTCTGTGTTCATAGCCTCAGCTTTCTATCCCAGTGAAGACTAGTCGTCTGCCGGGTAGTTAGACTGAGAGGGCTTGGTCAGCTTAAGAGATTCCAAGCTACTGTCGGATCTTCCGCAGTCTAATCAACAGTAAATCAACCCAGGGAATTGCAATTGAACCTAACTAAGGGGTTAGGGGGACTCAATCCCGAGTGACTCTTGCCTGCTTTAGAAACCGAACAATTTACTGCTTTCTTGTTGCTTTTACTTTTCACAACAATCACTCGAACTAGTTTGCTAGATAATAGAGAATCACGGAGTAAGCAGTAGATCTAGACCCCGGGTTGATAATTGAACTTGCCTGTATACTGCAGTCCCTTTCATTGGTTACACTTGGCCATTGTTAGGTGTTGTGTTTTAGCGTGTCAGTATCCATGGTGGAGGTGAATTATATGACGATCATCCCTACCAAAGTTACCATGATCCTCATTCCTATTTTCAGTACCAAGATGGAGGGCAAGGTGCAGGCCATCATCAATCTTTCTCGTCATATGAAGAAGAAGTTCAACCGGACATCCCCAACCAAGCCCAGTACAACTTCTTGACAGGCAGCGGTAGTTTTCACAACTACCATTATGGAGCTGATGAAGGTGCCTTTCATGAGCAGGATCAGATGGACCTTTCCCCACCAGCACCAGTCAGCGACCCCTCTGATGAAGAAGGAGAGAACAACGTCAGTGCAGACAGCTCAGACCCTCTTGAAGGTGCTGATGATTCAGCACCAGATTCAGATTCAGATAATGATCATGATGTGGCTCCTGACCATGTACCAGTCCCCTACTACAATCACATTCCAGACGACAATTGGATGGTCGACAGCGACATGGAGCCGCCAGAGGTCCCAATATGGGGCCCACTCACTGGGTTTACGAAGGGCCAACAATTTGGCTCGAAGAAGGATGTGCGGCACGCCCTTGAGACTGAAGCAATGACTCGGCATTTTGAATGGTCGACAACTCATTCCAACACCAAAAGGCTCATAGTCAGATGCCGTAATCATCACGAGGGGTGCAATGTTAGGATTCGGGCCATCAACAGCAAGAGACACGGCCACTGGGTCATATCCCGTGCGGTCAACACACACACATGTGTGTCATCCATAACTTCCCAAGGCCATCGACAGTTGAAATCCAGGGTGGTTGCTGCGGCTATCAAGCATCTGATTGAGGCTGAACCGGATCTGAAGGTGAAAGTCATAATCGCTGACATTGCAAGTCGTTTTGGTTATATGATTAACTATAAGAAGGCGTGGCATGGAAAGCAGAAAGCTATGGCCGCCGTCTATGGTGATTGGGAAGAATCATATGCATTCCTTCCCAGACTAATACTGGCATTGGAGGCGTCTAACCCTGGGACTGTGTTCTCCCCTCGATACCAAGATGAAGAGATACAACCCCCAGAGGCAGGTAACGAACGCCATTTTCGGCGGGTTTTTGAGAAAAAAACCTAAGAAATATTTTCTGATGGCAGATCGGACTTAGCCGCAACCAACAGACCTTTATTTCCTAGGCTTTTGGGAGGGGAGGGTTTAGAGAGATTATATCTAGAGAGAGAAGGAAGAATGGTGGTGTGGAGTGAAGAAATGAGAGGGGGAAGGGGGGTATTTATACCCAACAGATCGCACCCCTCAGGGGCGGTAGGGTAATTTTACCCCGTCGAAATCGCATCTCCCCGGTGCGATCTCCGCGTGAAAACGCATCTCCCCGATGCGATCTTCGCGTCCCGAGGCGTTGAACGCTCTGGAAACGGACGCTCCACTTTTCCAGGCGAGAAATCGCACCTCGCCAGTGCGATCCACAATCCACCGCGCGGATGGCTGATGTGGCTATGCTCCAGCCCGTTGGATCGCACCTCAATCGTGCGAACTGGAAGGTCGCTGGCCACCAAATATTGAACGCATCTTGGGGATGCGTTTTACAGCCTAAATCGCATCTTAGGAGTGCGATTTATGTTGGAAACGCATTCTTAGGCTGCGTTTCATTTATAAAACGCACCTCTAAGGTGCGTTCCATTAATATAGGTGCTAGTTTTGTAAATATTTTTGGGAGGGTGCTAGTTTTGTAAAATTTTTTTAAAGGTGCTATTATTGGAAAAATCTCGTTATTTGCAGTGTTGAGACCGCCATCATCATCATCATCACTGTGTGTTTGGATGGTGAATAATATTTTTTTTACAATGAAAATGCCAATTCTTGTGAGATGAGAATTTGTATGCAGTATTCGTTTTTGGAATTCATGTTGGAACGAAATCCTAAAGCTTTGGAAGTGATTTATCCGCGGGTATATATTATAAATGGTCACATAACTTGTCACTTAATACAAAACGATCACTAAATTTCAATTTTGCACATTTCAGTAAAACACTCTTGGACGAATAACAAAACGGTCATTTCGTCCAATTCTATAAAAAAAACTGTTAGTTTAGTCCAATCAGCTTGACACATTACCCAAAAAAATAATAAGAAAATTAACAAGTCAAACCATCCTAACCAGCCGAATTGACCCCAACCCACCCCAAATCCATTCGAAGACTAAATGGGGATTTGGGCGAAACTCGGAAACATACAGTCGCAGTGTCAGTCGCTCTCTTTATGGAGAAGGAACGATTCCCTCTCCAGTCCGCCATTGTTCGTCATCGATGAAATAATATTGTTGCTTGGCAACACAAATCCACAACGATATTATTGGCGAAACAATGTTGTTGTTTTGACCCTCCCAAACTTTGTTGAGAATGGGCCAAAACAATTACAGCCAAAAAATTGATTTTAGCCCTAAACAATAACTAACACCAGCGTAGTAGGCCAAATATCCAAAGCAAACACCAACTTTCACAAGTGAGGATTTCCAACTTTAATTAGGGAGCCAAAACTGAGCAATTATAGAAAGCCAGAAGCCCCCACTTGCACTTTCTCCCTCCTCAGCCAAGTTATTCTGCTAACTTGAAAATTCGTTAGTATATACTAACTAATATCCAAAATGTATGAACTAATATCCAAGTTTGCTGAGTATCTAGATAGCACAGAGTAGTATTCAAAATATCACAAACTAGTATCCAGATAGCATATACCAACTAATATCCACAATCAACCAACTAGTATTCAATATGGATACTCTTATGTGTTATTTGGATACTCTTATGTGTTATCTGGATACTAATTATGTGTTGTACGGATACTATTCTGTGTTGTCTAGATATTAGTTTGTGAATTTGGGATAATAGTTGATTCATGGTGGATATCAGTTAGTAAATTTTAAATACTAGTCTGTGCTCTCTAAATACTTTAGTACTTGGATACTAGTTCATGTATTTTGAATATCAGTTAGTATCTGCTAACGAATCTTCAAGTTAGCAGATTAACTTTAGCCCTCCCTCCTTCCCTGAGTTAAACAAACCCAGAGCCAGAGCAGGGGAGTTCAAAATCAAGAGCACAAAAATGGCGTATCTTTTCAGCGAAACCCACATCCCAAACCAGAAGCGGCTACCCAATTCCCCGCCGTTCCCGGCCGTCCTGTCTCCGGCCGCAACACGGTCACCCACCCTCTTAGACTTCACTTCCGCCATCGAAACCCAAAAGCCGTACCTCGATACTCTGCTTCACGAAACAGGGGCGATCCTCTTCAGGGGATTCCCTCTGTCCACTGCTTCCTACTTCAATCAGGCCGTGGAGGCGTTCGGGTTCCCCGATTACCCTTACGTCGGCGGAGCCGCCTCCCGGACCAAAGTCGTCGGCCGCGTCTCCACCGCGAATGAGTCGCCGCCCGATCAGACGATTCCCTTCCACCACGAGTTGGCTCATGTGGGTAGGGCTGGGCATGCGGGCGGATCATCCGCGGGTTTGGGCCGACCCACCCGCATTTGACCCGAATTTCGTTAAGTGGGTGGGTCTATGGGTGGGTGACGGGTTGCGCTGGGAGCCATCCGCCGGGTGGTGGGTGGGTTGTGGGTGAGTGTGCGGGTGACCCGCTCAACCCAACAACAAAAAAATCAAAGTCGTTTGCGCTAGAGAGAGGAGAGTGGAGACGTTAGATATAAACTCGGACTGTTCCTGGAGTTTGAACCTCAAAGCCAACCTTCCAAATAGAGATCCCCTCTTCTTCCCTTTACTTTTTCCTCTAATTCTTGTGCCTAGACCAACGCTCTTTCCTTTGTGGAATTATTTTCCTTAGTTCTTTGCACCTAATAATCGTCTCAATCTGTAGAAAACTCTTTCATAATAGAATTTCTATCCAATTTAAGAACTAATTCGACATTTTTCGCCCTATTTCAACTTCTGGTTTCTCTCGATGATTCTCTTCACCTATTATAATGCAAGTTGACTCCTTTATATTATATAAATTGTGATGTGGGTGAACCCACAAACCCACCCGCATCATCCACCATCCGCCCGACCCAACCCGAGACTAAATGTGGGTGGGTGGTGGGTTAAAAATTATCAATCCGTTTAAGCGCGGGTGGGTGCATTTTATGGTCAAAATCCACCCGACCCACCCAATGCCCACCCCTACATGTGGGTATACACAAAAGATTAGGTGCAATCAATTCGTTGTTTAATGGGTTGTTTAGGAGTTGGGATTTTGCATGTTTTGTGGACTATTATATTGCAGAGTGCTTATCCTTATGCGAGTAGTTCACCATTTCTGGTATAGATTCATTAGAAAATCTATGCACATGAGAATATACTTGCAATTGATGTGGCTTTTGTATGGTCTTTTTTTTTGAAAGTTTACAATATCTCATTATTCGGAGGCAAAGTAGTTAAAAACTATAGTTTGAGTTTAATTATAAACTTGATTTATATAAGCTTTTGGGAATTCCTACAATGCCTTGAAGTAAGGTAACTTGATTTTTTTTACCTGATATAGCAGGTTTTACAGGTTGCATTACGTAAAACACAACAGGTATTACAGGTTTTTACCTGATACCATGTCAAGAACCAGTTGGTCCCAATAACTCGAGTTGTTGAAGAGGGATCTGGAGTTGTACCGCAACTGGTGCTGCGATTTCAGATACGGGTACCGCGATGCGATCGTGGCTTCCGAGGCGCCGGCGAAGAGCCGGCAGAGGCGGATGAAGGCTGCGAGGCCGGCGTTCGTATCCCCTGTCTCCGCCGACGGTGTCGATCCGTTCTGTGCGGTGCCGGGTCCGTCGTTGAAGGAGGAGGCGGTGGGTGCTTCTGGCGGCTGACAGAAAAGAGAGATCCCACAAGTCGGCGGATAAGCAATCTGCGGATTGGGAAAACCTAATTCTAATGCATAAAAAATTTGGCCGACTCCTAATTGGCATTGGGAAAACCTATCTTTCAAACCGACAATCTCTTCCCTTAGAATTCCGGCGACATTTTCGGCGGCCAGGCGTACCGGTACAGCCGGTTTCCCATCTGCGCGTGTATTTTTTTTTTTTTTAGCATCAATGGTTGTAATGGCCTGTTGTCAATTTTAATGGCTCAGATTTGTGGGGGGAAAAAAACAAGTCACCTAACTTGAAAAAAGTACAAGGTACTGTAGGAGGTGCCTAAGCTTTTTAACATGCTTTTAAGAGCTTCTAATGGTCGAGGTTTATGAAATAAGTTGGGCAATGAGTGGGCCGGTCAAACACATTTTCTTGGTAAAAATAAACTAAAGTGACCATCATTTCGCTTCCCATAAAAACTATAGTTTGACTACATTGTTTGGCGGTCTATAGTTTCGAAAGTGCATACATACATGCTTAAAATTCGATTCTGAATCGTCTTAAAAACCAGCCAAGTAACCGAAGACACTCTTGTGATGGATTTGTTTTCGAGTTGCACTCCAGGTTCCAGAGTTCCCGACAAAGTTGTTCTTCTTTTGCGAAGTGGAGCCAGCGAGTGGCGGCGAGACACCAATGGTTCTGAGCCACGTGGTATACGAGAGGATGAAGGAGAAGTACCCTGACTTTGTGGGGAGGCTGGAAGATGAAGGATTGCTCGCGAACAGAGTGCTGACCGAAGAAAGACGACCCTTCTTCCGCCATTGGCCGAGGCTGGAAAACAACGTTTTCCACACATGACAAGCATGTTGCTAGTGAAAGGTTTTGTTCATATGAAGTTTTTGCTCTTTGTTTTCAACACGATCCCCCCCAACTCTAATGACGCAAATTACAGGGCATCAAAGCTTGGAATGAAGCTGGAGTGGATCGGAGATGGATCAATGGTGAGAAGTGAGAACAGTAATCGGGGCCCGAACCCGGCGATCAAGCACGATCGCACGAGGAATCGTAAGGTTTGGTTTAATGGGATGGTGGCCGGTTATACAGCTTTTGGCGACAAACGAAATGACCCGACGAAGTCTGTCGCCTTTGGGAATGGCGACTGTTTGAACCTAACTGAGTGTAGGAGTGAGGTTCTGGTAAGAGTTTGGGTCAAGAAGAAACACGAGCGTCGGTTCGATTAGAGGGAGAAGGGAGAGTCAAGTGAGAGTGGGTTTGCTAACTCTTAGAGAGAGAAGTAGTTGTTATAGAGCGAGAATGGCTAAAATCCGATCCCCTTCACCCACCGTAGTAAATGCCATATTTATAGGCTTCATGGTGGTGGGTGAGTGGTTGACACAAGTGGGGATACAATGATGTGACTATTGGGATACACTGATGTGACCCATGATGTGACTACTAGCATACTAAGGACTTCTAGGCCATCTCTCTACCTAGGATGGGTCAGAGATCCACTCATGACCCTGACGTGACCACTCGCTGAGGAGGAGTGCGCTCCTCTTCTCTCCTGATTTGGTCCACGCTTGTCCTCTCCTAGCGCATGTAGTGGCGCTTAAGCTCTTCGCGCCCCGACGTGGTTAGGCACGATGAGGCGGCACACTCGGGGTCCTCGCGCCGCCGCGTCGGGATCTACTTAGCTATGCCCTGTTCATTGGCGTGATTAGGCCCGAGTCTTATCCCCAACAATTGCCCCCCATCAGGGGGTGTTTTGCGAACGCCCCCTGTTTAGGTTTCTTCTTGACAGACTCGGGCCGGTGTGCTCTTCGAGGGGCGGATCCTTTGGGTCTATTCCGCTTGTAGACGCGCGCGATGCTGTGGACCGGTGTCACCTTGCACTGATGTCATGCGCCGTCGCGCTCGTTGTTGGGCTTCATTTGTTCGTTACGCGTGATGCTTGACGCGCGTACAGGGTCGTTTTCTTCGCGCAAGTTACACTGGCGGCTCGCGCGTTCGTTGTTGAGCTTTGTTCGCTGAGCGTGATACTCGCGCGTGATACTCGTTGTTTTCTTTTCGCAGCGCGATGCGTGCTTGGCGCGCGTACAGGCTCGTCTTCTTCGCGCACGTTACACTGGCGGCTCGCGCTTGCGCATTCGTTGTTGAGCTTTGTTCGCTGAGATACTCGCGCGAGCGCGTTGTTTTTATTTTCCTCGCGGGTATGCCATGCCCCCCAGGCGGTGCGCGGCACTGGTGGCGTCGCCGACTAATGCCTATGATCGTAGGTGTCCACGTGTCACTATGTGGTTAGGCTACCTGGGCGGGGATTTTTGAATTTCGAAAAGATTTGGTGGGATCTGACGGTTACGGATCCCAATGTGACTTTAACCTTTCGCCTTCCGCTGGCCGACTTTGGCCCTTTGCCTTCCCCCTGATCGACTATAAGTATGAGATTGTTGCAGAGAGGAGGGCTCACTTGTTTTCCCCGATTATAGCCTCACTTTCCTTTCCCTGAGAATTCCCTTCTCCTTCACTTTTCCTTCTCTGAGATTTCTCTTCTCCTTCTACAACCTTATTCCTCCTTTGCCGTTGTTCAATTTCGAGTCGATATCATGTCTAACATCAACAATCAGGAGGCCGAGGTCGTGCAAGGCGAAGAAGGTAATTTCTCTCCTCCCTCGCATACTTCTTCTGACCATTCCGGTGGTGGGAACGGAGGTTCTGGGGATTGGAACGGCGGATCTGACGGCGGGGGTGGCAGCAGTGGTGGTGGGATTCCGGCGACGCCGACGTTCGATGCCAGGTCGGGTGATGGGGCCGGAAGTTCTTCTGATGCGGGTATACTCGCTTCCGGGAGTGGGGGGGCGATGCGGCCAGCCCGGGGTACTCTGATTATTCGGCGTAATCAGGGTGATAGACCGGTCATGGATGATGGAGCCGCCGACGGTGAGGTCGCCGACGATGAATTTGCCGATGATGAAGTTGCCGCGGATGAGATGGCGCAAGGAGACTTGGGTGTGCAATTCGCGCCGCGCGCTGTTGAGCGCGTTACCGAAGCTATGGCGCGCTTGGGGATGCGCGGTGTCGGCGCGTCCTACCGCGTGATTGAGTGGGCCGAGATGTGGGGCGATCAGCCGGCGCCATCGGACAGCCTCAAGCGCGGGCCCGAGCACTCCTCGACATACGACGTGGACGATGTGGAGGAGCTAGTCCGCGGGCTGGGTTTGCCCCCCAGTTGGGAATACGCTGCCCCGTCTGTGCGCAGCATGGTGGGCAACTGCCCCCCAGGATGGTTCGGCGTATACGCAGAATATTGGGTGATGGGGTTCAAGTTCCCCATTGACCCGCTATTGTGCGCTATATACGAGCGGCTCAAGTGTTCGGTCGGGCGGCTCTCCCCCTCAGTAATCATGCACGCGAGCTGTCTCCGTCTCGCGTGCAAGAGGCTTAACATCGAGCCTACCTATGGCTTGTTTAGGAAGATGTACAAAATCAAGGAGGCCACCACGCGGAGCGATTGTCTCTCTATCCAGCGGCGCGATAACCGCCCCGAAGGTTTTGTGTATGGCTCGCCCAAGTTGAAGAAAACTTGGTTCGAGGAATTTTTTTACGTTAAGCCCACCCCCGGGGAATGGGCGAGCGGGACCATGGCGGCACCCTCTTCCTGGGAGAAGGGCAGTACGCGCGGGTTCGAGTCGGACGTCGGCTTCTACGTCGGGCTAAACGATGAATACGAGGCCTGCATGCCTCACCGCATCAATTTATACGCCAAGGGTGTTCGCGAGGCCTGCTTGGAGGAGCTGTTTGGGGATGGTTAGTTATATTTTCTTTCCTTTGTATTCTGTCTTATTAACCGCTCTCTTACGACTTATTGGCGCAGGTGTTGACTTCTCCGGCCTTGCCAGCATGATGTCGGTGGACGACGTCGCGCCACGCGCTGACAAGAGGAAGAAGAAGAAGGTTGTCGCGGCGCCCAAAGCTTCGAAGCGGAAGGAGATCGAGCAGCCGCATCCGCAAGCTGTCGAGAGGCCCCGCAAGACGATTCGTATAGTGGAGCCAATTTCCCAGGCGGTGAAGCAGACGCCCGCCGCGCCGCCGCTGACCGCCGCGCAGCAGCTGTCCTTGGCGCTGTCGGAGCCCGAGGCAACGGTGTCCAGGCCCGCTCGTCGGGATGGGAGTGGGGCGAGTAGCTCCTCCGGGGCGGCCACCACTGCCCCCGCAAGCGCTGCGCCTGCCATCGCCGCCGTCCACCAAGTCCGCGACGTGCGGATTCACACCGCGGCAGCGTGTAACCTGGTGTATGCCAACCATGCGCTCCGGGCGATCGGGCCCGTTCTCTCCGTTCCGCCGCGGGTGGAAAACACAGATCCTCTCCATGACCTGGCGCAGATCCACTTCGCGGTAAGACCTAGTTGGATCCTTGTAGTTGTAAATTTATTTTCTTAACCTCCCCTTTCCGTCTTCCCTTCTTCTTTTTTATTTTCGTATTTGGCTAAGGCTCGTGGCGTTGTAGGGTCTGTCGGCGACTTTCCGTGCTCAGCAAGAGCGCGCCTCGATGCGCGCCAAGATGAAGGCCAACGAAGCGCAAATCGTCCAGCTGGAGGGAAAGGTGCTCGGGGCGAACAATCGCGCTGAGGATGCGACCACTAAGGCCAACGAGGCACTGGAGTCGCTCGGCCTTTTGCAGAGCCGATTGGCCGCGGACGTGGAGGCGGCCAAAGAGCAAGTGCGCAACGAAGAGCGCTCCACCCTCCGGAAAGAGCTGGAAGTTTCTTTTTCTGAGAAGTTGAGCAAGGCCCGCGAAGACTTTCAGAAGGAGAAGGACGACCTTGTTCGCCTTCATACCGTCGCGAAGGCTGAGGCCGTTCGCGAGGCTGAGGCCGCGGCCATCCGCCGGTTCAAGTCTTCCCAACCTTTCGGGAAGATCATGGCGGATGCCATGACCAAAGCCGTGATAGCGGTCGGCAAGAAGGTTCGCCCCGAGAATCCGGAGATGCGCTGGGATACTCGCGAGATGGTTCATCATGTCAAAATGTGGATCAGCGAGAAGCGTCCTTTGGATTCCGACTCCGAGTCCGAGGAAGAGGAGGAGGAAGAAGCGGAGCGCCGGGAGGAAGAAGAAGCGGAGCGACGGGAGGAGGTAGTTCGTCCAACTGGAGAGGAGGTTTCGGGCGCCAGGAGGGATGGCGAGGTGGCCGATGAAGATGAGGAGGACGAGGAAGAGGAGCGTCCTTTGTTGCGTCGCAAGTCGAGCAGGGAGGATGAGCAGCCCAACACTGGCTCTGCTTAAGTGTTGTCCAGTCGAGCCTTAGCTGTTTCGTTGATTCTTCTTGCTCTTTTTGTTGTTGTTGTTTTGCTCTTTTTGTTGTGTAATTGCGAACAACATTGTGGCCTCCCCCTTGATTATGTCAAGAGTTTTTCGACCGTGTTTGTTTCTCTTTCTCCCTTTTTTATCTATCTTGCTCCATAACTTTGTGTGCGCGAATGGGCGACGACCGCCGCTTTTGTTGTTGTTCTTTCGAACTAGGCGCGAATAGTGTTGGACTATTGCTAATTTTTGTTCTTTCGAACTGGGCGCGAATAGTGCTGGACTATTGCTAATTTTTGTTCTTTCGAACTGGGCGCAAATAGTGCTGGACTATTGCTAATTTTTTGTTCTTTCGAACTGGGCGCGAATAGTGCTGGACTATTGCTAATTTTTGTTCTTTCGAACTGGTCGCGAATAGTGCTGGACTATTGCTAATTTTTTGTTCTTTCGAACTGGGCGCGAATAGTGCTGGACTATTGCTAATTTTTGTTCTTTCGAACTGGGCGCGAATAGTGCTGGACTATTGCTAATTTTTGTTCTTTCGAACTGGGCGCGAATAGTGCTGGACTATTGCTAATTTTTGTTCTTTCGAACCATGTCTTTTTATTTATTGCGCTAATGCGCTGGTGCGAACATGGTACACGCTAATGTGCCTGGTGGTACTTCCTTAGATTCTGTGCATTCCATGTTCTTGGGATCTTGTTGCCCCCCAACTCGCTCAGTTTGAATGTGTTGGCGCCGACTACTTCGCGGATCAAGTAGGGACCTTCCCATGTCGAGGCGAGCTTCCCGTGCCCCGGGGCGGGACGGAAGTTCCGCCGCAGTACCTGGTCGCCAAGGATCAACTTGTGGGGGACCAGCTTCGCGTTGTGGTACTTGGCTACCTGTTCTTTCATTGCGGCTAGCCTGATGGCTGCCAACTCGCGCCTTTCTTGTGACAACTCGAGCTCCAGCAGGCGCGCTTCGTCGTTCGCTTCTTCATTGTACGCGGTGATCCGGTAGGTCGGTGTTGTTGTTTCGATGGGGATGACCGCATCAGTGCCATACGTGAGAGCGAAGGGGGTTTCGCCCGTTGCTACCTTGTATGTGGTGCGGTGCGCCCATAGCACCGTGTTGAGCTCGTCCGCCCAATTGCCTTTGGCTTCATTCAAGCGGGTGTGGAGGCCGTGCAATATCGCTTTGTTGGAGGATTCTGCCTGGCCGTTGGCTTGAGGGTAAGCCACCGACGCGAATCTCGCGATGGTTCCTACCCCGTCGCAGAAGTCTATCACTTCCGGGCAATCGAATTGCTTCCCATGGTCGAAGATGAGTGCGTTCGGGACTCCAAAGCGCGACAAAATGTTGTTGCGCAAGAAGCGCGTTACCTGTTGCGCCGTTATGGATGCCAGCGCTTCAGCCTCAATCCACTTGGTGAAGTAGTCCACTGCCACGATTATGTATTTGCGCTTCCCTTTTGCTGTTGGGAAAGGACCAAGGAGGTCGACTCCCCACTGCGCGAAAGGCCATGGGCTTAGGTTGCCCTGGAGCTCGGTGGCTGGCAAGTGATGTTGGCGCGCATTGACTTGGCATTTGTGGCACTGATCCGCATAGTTCTTCGTATCCTTCTTAATTCGCGGCCAGTAGTATCCATGCAAGATGATGGTGCGCTCCATGCTGCGTGGCCCGGCATGCATCGCGCACAGTCCGTCATGAAGCTCGCGCACTAAGTTGTGCGCCTCCTCTTGCCCAATGCACTTGAGGTAGACGCCCGAGTACGACCTTCGGTATAACTCTCCCTCAATGAGTGTGCAACGGGCCGCCTTTTGCCTTAGAGTCCAAGCTTGCTTAGGGTCTTCTGGCACTGTTCCATCTTGGAGGTACTTCACAATCGGGTGCCTCCAGTCTTCGTTTGGCATGAGCTGGGTTGTGTTAATGGCCACCTCTGAGGAGGCTTCTTCTTCTTTTTGGACGGACACAAGGCGCGTGGACTCGAAGTCGGTAGCCGTTGCCAGCTTAGATAGCGCGTCGGCGTGCGCATTCTCTTCTCTTGGTATCTGCGCATACGTTACTGCCTCGAATGTCGTGGCTTTCAGCTTAACTCGCTCCATGTAGTGTGCCAGTGCGTCTTCCTTTGCATCAAACGCGCCGTTCAGCTGATTGACCGCCAGGGAGGAGTCGGAGAGGATCCGTATCGTTCTCGCTCCCAAGTCGTGAGCAGCCGTCATCCCCGCCAAGATGGCCTCATATTCCGCGGCATTGTTTGTTTTCAGCGCCCGGAACCTGATTGCGATTTCGTGCACCGCGCCAGCAGGCGTGCGCACCACAACTCCTGCTCCGGCGCCATGCTTGCTCGCCGCTCCATCAACGTAGACTTCCCACACGCCTTCTGGTGTTGTTTCGAGGGTCACCCCTTCTGCGATGAAGTCCGCTAGGATCTGGGCCTTTATTGCCGGTCTTGGCGCGTATTGGATATCGTATTCCGACAGCTCGACCGCCCACTTGACCATGCGTCCTGACACTTCCATCGAAGTTAGTATCTTTTTTAGTGGGAGGTTTGTCAGGACGGTGATTTGATGCGCTTGGAAGTACGGGCGCAGTTTCTGGGAGGCGCTTACTAGTGCCAAGGCGGCCTTTTCGATCGAGGAGTATCTTGTTTCTGCGCTGACTAGAGTGCGCGAGGTGTAATACACCGGTTGCTCGGTTTTGCCATCTCTTCTAGATATCAGTACTGCGCTCACAGCCCTTGCTGACACAGCGAGATACAGAAAAAGTTTTTCATTGAGTTTGGGGGCAGTCAGTACAGGGGGGATACAAGATACGCCTTTAGCTCTTGGAACGCTGCTTCGCATTCTGTCGTCCATGCAAAGCGTGTCCCGTTCTTGAGTGTTTGGAAGAAAGGCGCACACTTGTCGGCGGATCTTGGTATAAATCTCCCCAGTGCCGCTATTTTGCCATTCAAAGATTGGATTTCCAATGCATTCCGAGGCGCCCGCAGTTGTTGGACCGCGGTGATTTGCTTTGGGTCGACCTCTATGCCGCGCCTGGTTATCATGAACCCAAGAAATTTCCCCGCTTCCGCTCCAAAAACGCACTTGAGTGGGTTGAGGCGGAGGCTGTGCTTGCGGAGGGCTTCGAAAGTCTCGCGCAGGTCCTCCAGGTGTGACCTCCCCGGCTTCGTTTTGACGATGAGGTCGTCCACATATGCCTCGATGTTTCGCCCGATCTGTCGCGAGAAGACAGCATCGATCATTCTCTGGTATGTCGCGCCCGCGTTCTTTAATCCGAATGGCATCCCTACGAAGCAAAAGTTCCCGAACGGTGTCATGAACGCCGTTTTTTCCTCGTCTTCCACGGACATCGGGATTTGGTGGTATCCTGAGAACATGTCTAGGAAAGACAATGTCTCATGGTCAGCAGTGGCGTCGATCAGCTGGTCGATGCGCGGTAGGGGATAAGGGTCTCCCGGGCATACTTTGTTGATCGTGGTGTAGTCGACGCACATCCGCCAAGCTCCTGATGATTTCTTGACTAAGACCACGTTTGCCAGCCACTTTGGGTATTTCACAGGTCGGATCAGTCCGGCAGCCAGTAGGCGCGACACCTCTTCTTCTATCGCCTTCAGTTTATCGCCCGTGAAGGATCTCCGCCCTTGTTGTCTAGGTTCTGCGTTGGCTGGGACGGCCAGGCTGTGCTGGGCTACCTCCCTGGGCACTCCCGGCATGTCTTCTGTGCACCACGCGAACAGCTCCTTGTACTCCTTCAACAGGGTCATGAGTGGGTCGATCGCGTCGCTGTCGACGTGAGTGGAGATGCGTATCTTCCTGGTTGGCTCGGCGGGATCCAGCGCGACCTCGAAATCGGAATCCATGGACTCAGGTCGGGGTTCTTCTGCCCTTGTGTCGACGATGTTAGTTTGTCGCGCCACGACGCGGTCTTCCCAGGTTGTTCCTCGTGCTTCCCCAACCCCCCTTAGCGTTGGGAACTTGAGTTTCTGGTGGCACGTCGATGGGAGGGCCATGAACTTCGCGAGGAAGGGCCGGCCAAGGATGCCATTGTGCGCTGACTCACAATCGACGATCGTGAACTCCACTTGTTTGGAGACGCGTGGTTCCTGGTCGCCAATCACCACAGGCAGGGTGACCACTCCGCTCACCGGAACTCTGGTTCCGGAGAAACCAACCAAGTTGCCTTGCGCGCGCCGGATCAGGCGCGGGTCGATACCCATTTTGTTCACGGTACTCTGGAAGAGGATGTCGGCCGCGCTTCCCCCATCTATCAGGAGGCGGTGTGTCTTGCAGGCGGCAATCAACGCGGTGACGATGAGTGGCTCTTCTGACGGAACTCCTTGTGGGAATTCCGCGTCATCAAAGCTCAGCTCGAACTTGGTCGGCGCGTTGACGGCCGCGCACTCTGTCGCGTGCTCGCGCTTGGTTTTCTTCTTGGGACGATCCCCCTCAACTGTCACCACCCCGATCTCTTTGCGCACCACATACGCGCCTGTGTCATCGTCGTAATCGGCTTGTGGTGGGGGTGGCGGCGGGAGCTGTGGAGCCTCAACTTGCTCTTTTTTTACATGGAGAAATTCGGCGAGCAACCCCCGGCGCACGAGTCCCTCTATTTCGTACCTTAGATCGCGGCATTCTTCCGTCTGGTGTCCCGTTGCTCTGTGGAACTCACAATGCTTATTTGGATCGCGCATGTAAGGTTGGGATTTCAACGGAGCAGGCCAATTGAGCTTGTAGCCTTTCTCGCGGAGGACGTGGAACACATTCCTCACGGAATCATTAAGGGGGGTGTAGGCATTGGGCGCGCGTCTGTCTGGCGATCGCCCGCGGTGCGCGTGCTCTGGCGGAGGAGGCGGAGCGCGCTTTGGGCCACTGTGCATCTGTAGCAATTGGTCTCGTGGGATCGGGACTGGGGGCTGACGACGCGCCTGTTCTTCTAACGGCGCCCTCGCTGGCTCGAAGCGCCTGACGGATCCTGCCCCTAGGGTTTCTTCCAAGGTGATTGCCTTTTCGATTTTCATTTCCAACTCCGTGGACAGCGTGACGGGCCTTTTGGCCAGCGCTCGCTTGAGCTCCATATTGTTGGTGGCCTCCATGAGGTGATGGGCGGCCGTTTCGGGGGTAAGGTCGCGGACAGCCATTGCTACCCTGGACCATCTGGCGTAGAAAGCTCTCAGGCTTTCTCCATCCTTCTGCCTGATATCTATCAGGGCCTTGAGGTGAAGGGGGCGCCGTTTCTGGGACGCGAATTTGGTCGTGAACAGGAGTATGAACTCCTCGAATGAGCGGATGATTCCGTTCGGGAGGCGGTTGTACCAATCGAGGCATATGCCGGTGAACGTCGATGGGAAGGTTCTGCACAGGGCGGCATTGGAGTTGGTTTGGAGTTGCATGCGCAAGCAGAAGGTGCTTACGTGGTCTTCCGGGTCGGTTGTGCCGTTGTATGTCGGGAGGGTAGGGGGCGCTCCTGATAGATTTTCCGCCATTATTTGCGCGCTCAGTGGCTGGTGGAGGATCCTTTTGGGGGGGTTGGGTCGATATTGCGGGGACAGGTGTTGCTCTAAGAAGCTGAGGTCCGCCCGCCCTGGTGGATCGATTTCTGGCGCGTCGCATGCGGGGAGTTCCGTTGCAGCGCGTTGGGGTAGTTGGGCTGTCCCCGACGTTTCCCCCAAGGCTTGTTGAGGCGCAACCGCCAAAGCTTGTTGTGGCGCGGCTGTTGTCGCGCTCATCACTGGCGCGCCCTCCCTGCTCATCATGAGCGCGACGACTTGGCTCATTTGTTTCTGCATGCCAGCTATGACGCTGTTTTGCTTTGTCAGCAGCTCCCTCATTTCTTTGGCCGTCAGTTCGGGCTCCTCTTCTTCAATGAGCACAGCGTTGAGGTTGCTGGCTTCCGCGAACGCCCTCGGGTCAGTCATTGCCTTGATCGGCGTCGCTTGGTCAGGTTGGTCGTGGTTGTGCTCTGCCATCGGTGGATTTTCTTCAGCGTTTCTTCTTGGCCCCACGGTGGGCGCCAATTGTTTGAACCTAACTGAGTGTAGGAGTGAGGTTCTGGTAAGAGTTTGGGTCAAGAAGAAACACGAGCGTCGGTTCGATTAGAGGGAGAAGGGAGAGTCAAGTGAGAGTGGGTTTGCTAACTCTTAGAGAGAGAAGTAGTTGTTATAGAGCGAGAATGGCTAAAATCCGATCCCCTTCACCCACCGTAGTAAATGCCATATTTATAGGCTTCATGGTGGTGGGTGAGTGGTTGACACAAGTGGGGATACAATGATGTGACTATTGGGATACACTGATGTGACCCATGATGTGACTACTAGCATACTAAGGACTTCTAGGCCATCTCTCTACCTAGGATGGGTCAGAGATCCACTCATGACCCTGACGTGACCACTCGCTGAGGAGGAGTGCGCTTCTCTCCTCTTCTGATTTGGTCCACGCTTGTCCTCTCCTAGCGCATGTAGTGGCGCTTAAGCTCTTCGCGCCCAGACGTGGTTAGCCACGATGAGGCGGCACACTCGGGGTCCTCGCGCCGCCGCGTCGGGATCTACTTAGCTACGCCCTGTTCCTTGGCGTGATTAGGCCCGAGTCTTATCCCCAACAGCGACCCTTTGCCTAGCGATGTTGTCTATGGTTGTTTACGGATCATGGAAGAAGAAAGCGTGGCGATTCCATGGCAGAAAGGGGATGTCCTCTTGATAGACAATTGGGCAGTTCTTCATGCTAGAAAAAGCTTTTCACTCCACCTCGTCGGATTTTGGCGGCACTCTGCAAGTAGTGAAATATATTTAATTACTTCGATCATGTTTTTTTTTTTTGTAACGATTTGCAGCCTTAATTGTTCGTGTGGATTCCTTGTGATTTCCTCTACTTTTCTATTATATATGAATTTCTGATATTGGCATGTGGTGAAGTATTTTTCCTAAAATTTTTGCGGTTTATTAAGGATTAATACAATAATATAGTCATATTTTTTAGTTTATTATAAAAAAATTCAAATGAAATGCGAAAAATCAACCAAATTTTAGCTTACCATGCAGGGGCGGATCCAAGTGCATAATGGGTTTGTCAATTGACAAACCTAAAATCAAATTTTTTGGACAAGAATCTTGTGCAAATTTGTATTTTATTGACGGTAGTATTTGAATTTGAGACTATTTGACAACCCTTAGAAATTTTGATCTATCATTGAATACTCTTAGTGAAATTTCTGGGTCCACCACTGTTACCGTATGTCTTCCGTTAGTGATGCTAACATGACATCTAAGATGTGTAATGGGATACTAAAATGGAAGCTAAGGAAGCTAAGGAGAAAGATTGATACATTGTGACATATGCTTAAAAGTTATACATGTATGATATGACAATCCAATTTTCGTATGATGAAACATAAGAGCAAACACTCTGTCACAAACAAGAGAAAGAATGGAACGAGTGATGAAGCCTATCATGTAAGAGATGAAGATTCACAAATGGTCATAGTTCCATTCGCAAATAAAAGAAATTTTATAGGTGGAAACATACAAGTAGATACTAGAGATAGTTGAGGTAAAATGAATAGAATAGAAGTCGTAGACGGAGAAACACAAGTAAATATTAGAGATAGTCGAAGTAAACTGGACTCATACTATTACCGTGGTAGGACATCGCTCAAGAACATCCATCCGCTTTTGGTCCAAAGTGACCCAAGCCTCAATGCTTCCTCTCCCGTCCATCGAGTCCACAAACACCGTCAAAGTTCCGGAAAGCCCGGCCCACTTTCCCCATCACCGTCACCCAAACCGGTTTCTCCCCTACCCGAAATTCAGACCCGTGAACCCGAACCCACATCAACTCGTAAACGCGAATATATCCGGCTTCTCTGCTTCAAACATCCCTTCGAGCTGCTCGAAGAAACCCGACATCGCCTCAAACCCGTCCTCTCCATGGAGCGACTCCACGTAATCGCTCTTATACAGCTCGATCGCTTCGCTCAGCAGATTCCCCAGCTCGTACATCTCCGTGTTGGAATCGTCGTACGGGTTCGCAGCAGCCGTCGCCCACCAGAACGCGTTTGCAATCGCCGCGTCCGGCATCGGAGGGTTGGCAAACTTCCGGAGATTCACCGCCTCCACAAGAATCGAAGTCTTCGCTGCGGAAGAAACCGCCTTGGACGCCGCCATACAGCATTTCAAGATGAAACAGGACAGTGCCTCCACTCTCGACAGCCTGATAACTGATTTCCCCTGTGGCTCCCTGGCGGCCATGGCTTGCAGCATAACGATTGCCTTGGAATCGAACACGAATCTCCTGGTTACGTAATTTTCTTTAGTGAACCAGAGGGTTTCCAATTTTCAGGGGAAGGGTCCATCGGCGGGAAGACCTTCGATGCCTGGGCGAAATCAGGGGAAATGATGTCATTTGGTTGGCCACGGAGAAGGGGCAGTGAACCCGTTTA
Organism: Linum tenue; assembly: GCA_946122785.1. Classification (NCBI taxonomy): domain Eukaryota; kingdom Viridiplantae; phylum Streptophyta; class Magnoliopsida; order Malpighiales; family Linaceae; genus Linum; species Linum tenue. The sequence continues at coordinate 5,533,691 of CAMGYJ010000007.1, read as the reverse complement.
ATTTTATTGACAATTCTTTGATCGAGATGATACATAAAGAAAGAATAAAAATGTATCATTGATCTCATTTTCATAATGATAATTAAATCTCCGGTAAAATGTTATTGGTTAGTTGATTGTCAAAAAAGATAGAGTATAAAAGCTCACTTAAATTCCCTCACAAACCATAGATAGTTTGAAACTAAATCTAAAACCTCGCAATCCTACATAAATGCTCAATGCTCTCCTTTTAGGAACAATATCCTAACAACTCAGCTAAGAGGGGACCATCACAACTTGGGAGCAAGCGAAAAAATTAGGGTTACCTCCAATATACTAATAGACTCGATCAAAGTAATAATGAACAAAATTAGACACTCCTTCTCTATCAGTTCCAGTAGGTTGAATAAAGAATCGATCGACCTACTTCAGTAAATCAATCAATGATTCCTCGTTTTAAGATAGAATTAGGTTGCGATAGCTTCAAAAAAACATAAACCTAAAGATATAATAGTCACCACTCTCTGTTTAATAAAAAAATTATCCACTCTATCTTCAATCTCAAGAGGCATATGTGTCAATCAATAATTCAATTTTTAATCCTCTTTCTGCACCATCATTCATTGAACTCCACTCTATTCTCCATGGATTAATATCATAGTTAAAATCTTTTACTTGCCCAGTTTAAATCACCAAGAATAAAATCATAGTGTCAAGAGATCGAAAGATTGATTTTCAAAGGCGGCCTTGTATTGTAAAGTGAAAGGGGCGCAAACTATTACTGATGGAGGGAATTTCAGAGGAAGTTAGAAAGAGATAAGAACAAAGATAAAAAGTACAAATTTAAATATAAATTGAAAAAATGCAAGGACACAACATTTAGTCATAGAATTAGTTTCTTCCATGTTGGCCAATTACCAATTTACCTTTAGCAAAAATTAAGAAGAGAGCAGTGATATTAGAATTGAGAAACTATATGAAACTCTTATATGAAAATTGCAGTATCAAGCACCATAAAAATACATATGTTAGACTTACTGGGCTTGCTATTCATGATGAAAAAGTTCTCTGATTTTCAGAGTGTCATTTCGTGTATGTTTTGGATTAAAAAAAAATACAAAAAGTTCTTTGTTTAGTGTAATCGGTTGCAATTGTTATCTTTGATTGAAGAGACTTGGGTTCAAATCTTGATATTGACATTTTTTATATGGAATAAATAATTAATTATAAAGGCAAAAATGTTTTTCTTACTTCCACTATGGTTGTAGAAAATTTGAAATAGAGAAGACACAAGATCGAGGTTGTTAAACCCTTATCGAACCCCCGGTTGGACCCGATTCAACCCGAGTCGAGCTTCAAAACGACCTTCAGAAAGCCTCCCGGTCTGACCCTTAAATGTTTAAAACGGTTCAAACTAGCCGGACCCCGATTAGACCATCAAACCTCAAATTCCTTGTTTGACCGGCTTAATGACTTAAACCGGTTTGACAACCTTGCACGAGATCGAAGACGCAAGAAGATTAGAAGACAGAGACACACTCGTTCCCGTTCTCTCCGGTCGTCGCTAGTCGTCTCCCTCCCGTCTTCTCGTCGTTAGGTTATCTCTCTCAATTCTCTTCATCCTACCATGGTTCCGCTGATTTTTTTTAATCTCTCTCTCAATTCTCTTCATTCTATCATGGTTCCGCTGTTTTTTTTTTTGTAGAAAGGTTCCGCTGATTGAGTGGGTTGTACATGCAATCTTCTTTTTTTCTCGTTATCACTTGGCTCCGTTTACGAACGACTTAAGCTCCCTCACTAAGTAACACAGAATGAAGACAACACGATGAGGGCAAAACCCTAGAATTGGAGCTGTCTTAGTTACAACGAGCCTAGTGTATTGGGTGAGCAGTAGCCATAAGTAAATTAGTTGCACGTGATAACAGCTCTAGAGCTAGAGGATGGAGGGGGAAGATTTCTCGAAGAAAGTAGTGAGTGAAATTTGATAAATAACTAGTAAAGAAATAATCTTAAAATTTCTTTTTCTTAAAAGGTGAAGTAGTAAAAATATTTATTTTTCCGTCAAATAGATTATAAGCATCAATATCATCCATACTCCATTATTTTTATTATTATTAATCACGCAAAATATAAAAAAGAACAAAAATGTATTTTAGTTTTGCACATATCATATGTGTAAGTGTAAGTAATAATCTTAAAATTTAAGCATGATTAGGCTATGAAGAAAAGAATGGAGCCAATGTTATGGATGTTTGTCGTTTGGAGGATTTGAATTAGAAAGAAAACCTCTTCATGTGGGATCAGAAGGTGGAAGATTGCTCGAAGAAAGTAGTGAGTGAAATTTGATAAATAACTAGTAAAGAAATAATCTTAAAATTTGTTTTTCTTAAAAGGTGAAGTAGTAAACATTTTTTCCCCCGTCAAATGGATTATAGCATCAATATCATCCATACTCCATTATTGTTATTATTATTAATCACGCAAAATATAAAAAAGAACAAAAATGTATTTTGGTTTTGCACATATCATATGTGTAAGTAATATTTAAGCATGATTAGGCTATGAAGAAAAGAATGGAGCCAATGCTATGGATGTTTGTCGTTTGGAGGATTTGAATTAGAAAGAAAACCTCTTCATGTGGGATCAAAAGGTGGAAGATTTCTCGAAGAAAGTAGTGAGTGAAATTTGATAAATAACTAGTAAAGAAATAATCTTAAAATTTGATAAACCTCTTCATGTGGGATCTGAAACAAAACTGTTATGTGCTTTCTTCTGATCAGGGACAACACATCCTTTGGACCAATCGGTCGAAATGGGAATGAATGTTGAATTATATAGCGGAATGGATTAGCGTTCTGGTGTCTGCAATTTACAAGAGAAGTCAGGTAGAAGAGAGAACTCTTTCTTCTGTGAAGGTCATTTGCTTGCTGAGCTTCTCCTACTGAACTGGTATTGTTTTCTCATTCCGGTTTTGGGGTGTACAGAGATGTATTTCCTAAAACTCCTTTTCGTTTCAGTTTTTTTTCTATTTCTACTTCAGAGTCCGCTCAATCATGGCTGCTGTGGCTGGGGCACGCATAGGAGACCTACTGTCACTACTAAAATCAGTAGCGGGTAACGAGCTGACTGATTTGTCCGAAAATTTTGTCAATGCACATCAATGGATTGCCAGCCTCACCAACACTGTGGAGGTCATGAAAGCCAGTATCGTTGTTGCTCAGAAGAGGATGGTTGGTATAGATAACTTCCAGTTTCAGGAGAAAGGCCCGATGGACCTCTGGCTGGACAAGATGAAATCATGCTTGGAGGATATTGATGACGTCCTGGATGAGTGGGCAACGCATATTGCAGTCTTTGCCAAAATGGATCGACGAACTTGTTTGGGAGGCTGCTACTGTCAATTGGTCTCTATCTGCATCAAAGAGAGAGACCGTATGAAAGCTTCCAAGTGGCTGTACCATTTGTGTCGCTTATTTTTTCCATGTTGCAGTAAGAGTGACATGTTGAAGCGGCTATCTCTAGGTCAGAGGGTGAAGGATTTGACGGCTGAACTTGAGGCCATCAACAAAGAACGACAACTAAACAAAGTTCAGATTGCATGTGACCCGCTGGACCACTTTAGGCAATTGACGAGGCAGATGGACGGCAGTCAAATGAATTTTGCTAGGGTCAAAGGCAGAGGAGAGGAAAAAGAAGCTGTTGTGAACATGTTATTGAATGAGGCATCCCCTGATGATAATGTTGAAGTGATCTCCCTCTTGGGGTTGGGCGGCATTGGCAAGACGACAATAGCGAGAATGGCCTTTGCCGATCCACGAGTGGTTGATCGTTTCAAAGAGGAGAGATTCTGGATTTACCTATCTTACTCCTGTGATAACGATCTCAGTAAACGAGTCATGGAGTACATTAACGGTTCAGAAGTACAGTACAGATCCGTTGACATGAATGATTCTCTTGGTCAGATTTCAAAAAAGATTCAAGGTCGAAGGTTTCTTTTTGTCTTCGATAACGTGTGGGAAGGGGATGGAAATGACTGGACACAGCTGCTGGGCGCCTTAAGATTTGGCCTTCCCGAAAGCAAAATATTGGTCACTTCAAGGAATTGGACAACCGGCCATTTGGGGGCTGATTCCTGCAAGATTTTTCCAGTACCGGAGCTGCCTTTGGAAGACTGTTGGCAATTTTTCGTGATGCTACTCTACCAAAATGGAGTCGTGCTGATCATCAACAGGAGGGTTTTATCAGAGATAGAGTATTGGGATTGTGCAATGGTTTGCCGTTTATTGCTTCAGAGTTAATGTCCAGAGTTTGTGATCACTTGGTTACTAGTGGACTTGGAAGCGCCAACATCTCGGATATGAAATTATGGAGTCAATATGAGAAGGGTGTTGCTCCCTTTGGACGTCTGTGGCTAGACTACAACAGGATGAGTCAAAATATGAGGAGATGTGTGTCCTTCTGTGCAACCTTGCCCCCCAACTCTGTTCTTGACAAAAGGAGTTGATCGACCTTTGGATGGCTCAAGGTCTACTGCAGGAGTCAGGCCAATTAAAAGACAGTGTGGAATTTGATCCTGATGATCATTTCCGTTTGTTAGCTTCTCAATCCATCTTCAAAGATGTGGAAGAGAGTGAAGATCTGTTTGGAAGGAAACTTACTTTCAAGATACATAAGTTGATTCATCAATTTGCAAGCTTCATTGGTAAGGAAGAATCAGTCTGTGAAATTGTTAAGAATCCCGGTCCTGGTGAAGGGCAGACATGAAGCAAGCTACCACTCCAAAGATCAAGCAAGGTAAGATACCTTCGTCTAGTCATCTCTGGAACAGAATTCCCAGACGTTTCCCATAGGGAAGAGTTGCGTAGCTTGGTGGTTCAAGTGATCGATCCCTCACCTGGTGACCTCCTCAACCCAGCCACTTTGTCCAAATTGCTCACGCACTTGATACGCCTCCGGTCCCTCGCTGTTAGCAACTGTGGGGTTTAGAACATTCCAAACATTGTAAGTGACCTTATTCATCTGAGGTTGCTGGACGTGTCAAGGAATAGAAACTTGACCGAGTTGCCGGAAGAGATCTGCAGCTTGTACCACCTAGAAACACTAAGTGTCGACTGGTGTACCGAGCTGGTCAATCTGCCTGAGCGTATGTGCCAACTAGTGAACCTCACGAACTTCTACAACTATATGACGAGAGCGTATCTTCCTCGAGGAGTCAAGCAGTTGAGCAAGCTTAGGAGATTGTCGATGTTTACTGTGGGAGATGATGGGCAAGAAGGGATGACAAGCCTTGATGACTTGAAGGTATGTTTGGGTAAAATTGATGGGTTCTTATGCATTAATCAGTTCAGACGTGCAAGAGATTTGGGAAAGGCGAGGGAGTTGTTGTTTCAAAGTAACATTAAATGTTTAGAAATAAGATTTGGTGAAAAGGGAGATCGAGTAGTGGATGATGCTATGGTGTCACGTGACGAGGAGTTGTTGAGCTACTTGAATCCTTACCAGGAGCTCGAAGGGTTGCGTGTCATTGGCTATTATGGGACCATAACGCCCTCATGGTTCGATCTCCTTGGTTCTTTAAGAAGTATAATCTTTTCTGATAGTCCACTGTGGGTGGAGTTGCCCGTGCTTGGCCATTTGCAGCATTTGGAACTTGTAGAGTTCAGAGGGATGAAGGATGTGACAGTTTTGGATATGAGTTTTTTGGGAACGACAGTGGCGATAGATGGTGCGTTTCCAGCATTGAAAAAGCTGGTGTTTGTCGCCATGCAGGCTTGGGTGAGGTGGACTGAGGATGTACTAGATGTTGTTGTTGCTGATAGGGTCCTGCCTTGTCTCAAGGAACTAGAAATTGCCGCGTGCAACAACCTGCTGAGGATTCCAGAAAGAATTAGACAGAAGATTCAGCAGGGAATGATTCTTGCAAGTGGCTCATTTTTCGAGCAAAATCCCCATCTTTTCTAGTTGGCAGTACGAAGGTATTGAAATATCTTCTCTATTAGGCTCCATTTTGTTTGATTTTGCTGTCATTTGATTTGAAATTTTGAATCAGGTTTGGTGGACAGCAAGGGCACAACAAGAGAAAATGCCCGCAACCTCCTAGACAACAACAAGATGTTGGGGTGAGACTTTTGCTTCATTGCTTGACTTATTTGATATGGATAATAGTATCTTGACAAGGGTTTTTTGTGGATTCTTATTGTAGGCTTCTAGAAGTGGACGAGGTCAGCCAGTACGAGGTAGAAGAGGGGGTTGTGGTCAAGGTGGACGAGGAGAACGAGGTGGAGAGACTACTATGATTATTGAACATTTGAACAGGCTGAAGTTGGTGGATATCAACCTACTGCAATCCAACCATCAAATATGTAGTAGTTGGTGGTGTCTGATGCTAAGTAGGAGTAGACATAGTAGTACTTGCCTTAATGTAGTAGTTGTAGTAGTTGACGGATGATAGTGAAGAACAAGAAGCTGCATTTCTCTTTTGACAACACCCTTATTGGCTGCATTTCTCTTTTGATAGCATCTCTGTTTGCTGCAATTCTATTGCAGCATCCTTGTTGGTTGTATAATCAGGAGGATGATGATTATTTTGGTAATATCAGGTTTATTGTTATGTTGGTTGAATCAAGTTGTTTATTTTGACAGCAAACTCCTTGCTTTTAGGTCATAATCAAGTCACAATGACAGCACCCTTACATACAGCTTTTGGCGATAACCGAAATGAGCCGATGAAGTCTGTCGCATGGATACAATGACATATATCAAATACTTCTCATTTGGATTAACTCGAGTAATCTTATTATATGTCCCGAAGAGACAATCAACGAAAGAACTACGAATAATAAGTAGACGAACAACAACAAGAAAGAGCCTGATTGAATCCAAACATAAAAGTTCAAAAGGAAACCGATAACAAAGAGATCTAACCATTCATTCATTCAAAGGCTAGAAATCCTAGGGTTAGGACATGCGAACGCAAGGAAGCTCGGATCGCGCTCAAGAACATCCATCCGCTTCTGGTCCAAAGTGACCCAGGCCTCAATGCTTCCTCTCCCGTCCGTCGAGTCCACAAACACCGTCAGGTTCCGAAAAGCCCGGCCCACTTTCCCCATCACCGTCACCCAAACCGGTTTCCCCCACCCGAAATCCTGACCCGTAAACCCGAATCCGCACCAGCTCGTAAAGCGAATATATCCGGCTTCTCCGCTTCAAACATCCCTTCGAGCTGCTCGAAGTAACCCGACATCGCCTCAAACCCGTCCTCTCCCTGGAGCGACTCCACGTAATCGCCCCTGTATAACCCAATCGCTTCGCTCAGTAGATTCCCCAGTTCCGACATCTCCGAATCGTCGTGCGGGTTCGCCGCCGCCGTCGCCCACCAGAACGCGTCCCCGATCGCCGCGTCCGACATCGGGGGGTTCGTAAGCTGCCGGAGATTCACCGCCTCCACCAGAATCGAAGTCTTGGCCGCGGAAGAAACCGCCTTGGACGCCGCCATACAGCATTTCCAGATGAAACAGGACAACGCCTCCACTCTAGACAGCTTCCTGATCCCCTGCATTTCAGCTCCTCCTCCTCCGGCGGCCATGGCTCGCAGCTGTCCGATCGCCTTAGAATCGAACACGAATCTCCTTGTTATGTAATTTTCTTCAGTGAACCAGAGGGTTTCCATCAGATTGAGGTAGTTTTCAGGGGAAGGGTCCCTCGGCGGGAACAGCTTCGACGCCTGTTCGAAATCAGGGGAAATGATGTCGTTTGGTTGGCCGCGGAGAAGGGCAGTGAATGTAGTGAGGAAGGATTTAAACGTGGAGCCGTCTACCAGCTTGTGAGAAGCGGCCCAGGCTAAGGCGACTCCGCCGCAGGTGAAAACAGAGACCTGAAGCTCCAAAACAGGGGAGCCTCTGTTTTTGGGTTCTCGCTGGAAAGGCTGTCGAGAGAGGAGGAAGTTCAGGAGCTCTGTTTCTTTGCGTTTTACGAACTGGGCGAGGCGGCAATCGACTACTCTGGCGAGAGTGAAAGGGAGACCGGCGTTGAAGCTGTCGACGAACAAGTTGCCGGGGCCGGTCCGGCCGGAGAAAGGGTAGTAAATGTTGAGAGCCTCCGCCAGGGAGCGCTTCAGGCGGTGGATGAAGGAATCGGCGGCGAGATTGTTGGTGGTGTCAGGATTTGAGTAGAAGAGAACGAGGGGGGAGAAGGTTAAGGGAGTGAGCTGGTCGAAGAGGCAGAGCTTGTGTGGTGGTTTCGTTTGTACGATTTCAGGGGAAGATGGCTTCACTAGCTCCCTGGAAACGATCCTGACCTCCATTTTTTTTCTTTCTTTTCCGGCGGTTTCTTTCGTCGGAGCAGAAAGTTGCTTTCAGTTTGCTCGCGCCCTTCTTGAAGCTATACTCGTGGCGCATAAAGAGGAAGAAGCCATTGGAATTTAGAAATGGCGATGAGAGGAAGAAGAGAGTAAGAACATGTAGTGGGTATTATTATGGTACTTGCAGGGATTTGATGGGTGCTGTTGGGGAAAACGGGAAGAGTAAATGACTATGTACTGACTAGTAGCTAACACGGCCTCTTGTTAATGGAATGAATTCAATGCGATGGATATTGGAGCTCTTGAGCGGTCGGGGAATTTCCGGCTAAGAAAGATGACTTTACAGCGGACTTTCAGGCCATATCGACGGCCGGAAAACAAGGCTCGGTAGCTGGCTGATACAGAGACATCGCCGACGGACCTTTGGACAAAATTGTGAAAGGCATTTATGAGGTAGGCTAGGATAGAATAAATCGATCGTTGGATGGAAGCTTTTGGTGTATTGCATTTTCAGCTTTCATTCTCTCTCTTGTGGACTGCTTCCATTGCATAGTTATGGATTTGGCTGGGTTTTAATTACAGGTTGTTATTTGTCCGCCCGTATATTTACTATTTGCCACTTATAATTTTAGTAAAAATGTCATTTTTACTCCTCGTTTATTTTTTTATAACACAAATCCTCATTCGCATTTCGCCACTAGCATACCACCACCGCTGCCGCCGCCACACCACCACCGTCGCTGCCAGATCCCGTCCCGTCGGGCGTATGCCGTTGGCAGATATCGACGGGCGGACGCGGTCCGATCTAGACGGGCGGACCCCGTCCGATCTCGGCGGGTGGACCCCGCATTAAGCGACGGTTTCAAAACCATCACAAAAGCTTGTCGCTAAATGATAATAGTTTTTTTTTAAGGCAGTGTTGAAAAGATAGTCACAAAGAGGAAAAAGAAAAACGCGGGAGTTGACCAATAGTTATTTAACTCGACCTTCTGTTTTTTAATTATAATATTATGTTAATAATTATATCTATGTTTATTAATTATATTTATGAATTAGAAAATCATAAATTATGCATAAGAAAAAAATTATAAAAAATATTGTACAAATTAATTCATACTTATTTTTAATTATGTAAATAGAGCTAAAATAAATTAATTAATTATTATAGCAATTAAATAATTATAGTATGTTAAATAATTATAAATTATTTGAAGTAATGTATAAGAGAATGGATATTTAATCATAAATATTGTATAAACTTATGAATAATTCATTTTCATTATGTAGAATAGTTACAAAATATTTATAAATTTAGATTAAACCTTTTTAATTGTATTTATTTCATAGTTAATTAGATCATCGTCCCTAAACTATGTTTTATAAAACTTCCAAGGAATTGAGGCACAAAGAGGACTCTTTGCGGCTTATGGAATGTTGGGCAAAAACATCTTTTAGCAATTACTACAGTCACCGACATGAAAATTTATTGAAACTTTCATCGATCTCTTAAAATGTGGATACAAATGTGTTGGAATCGATTGTTTCTCAATCGGACATTCCCGACAAAAAGAGATTAATCGTGCCAAAACTTCCATCGAGGTGTTTTTATGGCTCTGGGGGTGGTAACTAGGAGTTTCTTGAGCCTATCACGTATATTTCCACGATGCGAAATCTTATTGTTAGTGGAGGCAGAGATGATTTTCCCTCTAAAATAATGGCATTGTAGGATTGGATGGATCAATGTTGAAGGTATCTATTCAAGGGGAATGAGGGTTTAGGGTTTCGGAGGAGTATAAGGTATAGGAGTTGGATGAGATGCTTTCCTTCTTTATTGTCATTATTGGTCCGCTTGAGTCGAGTTGATTCTTATTGTTGTTATCCATCATCTTGGGTGAGATTATTTCAACTGTGGTCAAACCCTAATCCGGGTCAAACCCTTCTTTTTGGATCTGTTGGTTAAATGTGGGTGGGATATTAAATTGAGTGTAATTAGGGAACTATTGTTAGACATGGGAGGAAGTTTTTTAGGTAGTTATTTAGTAGTTAACTATAGTTAGACATGTTCTAGGACCACATCCGCCGCCAGAATTCGGACCCCGTTCGCGTCCGGCGGTCGGACCCTGACTGTCCACGATGTTTAGCTTCTCGCTCCTTCCTCTACGTCGGCGACGACAGCACCCGCGGAGAGCACCTTCCTCTTCAACGTCGGGGAATTTGGGAGGGGAGGGAGTGAGGCCGGACGAATGGAGGGGTCGGCAGTGGAAGCAACGGTGAAGGGGTCAGAGGAATGAAGTGGTCGGCGGCGGCTATTGTGGGAGGAGGGAGGAGGTTGTGAGGGGATGGATTAGATAGAATTAGGGTTAGTTGGTGAAAGGGCAAAATCGTCTTATATTTTAGAACTATGGGTGGAAATAGTAAATACTAGTGTGGCAAATAGCGATTCATTTTAATAATGTCTGTTAGGACTGTCATTAGTCTTTACTTTTCTTGTTTCTATTTTCTTAGTCATAAAATGTCAATTACTTCTCGTATTCGATAAGACTTCTTGTATTCGATAAGAATGGAAGTAGTACAATGATGTGGTAAGCGATAGTAATTTTATCTTATTTGTGAGTCCAAAATGTGTTTGAGAATGCGTTTAAAAATTGTATGCGCCCATTAATTTTCGCATCATGAGACGAGTTTTCATACCCATGAGGCCATGACTGGATTTTAGCCTTAGGGATGAGTTTTCACTCCCCTGGTGGGGGCTTCACCTCGAGGGTGTGATTCATTCTCCATGGACTCATGGAGGGAGTTTCGCCTTAGGAAGTGGGATTCATTCTCATGGTGAGTGCTTCGCCTCGCGGACGGGATTTCATTCCCGTAGTGGGAGTTTCGCCTTAGGAGGGGCGAGTTTCTTTATTGTTGAATTACCGTGCCGTTGCTAGACAAACTGATTGATAGTTTTAACTCAATGCGAGTGTATCATTAATTTCCTAGTAGCATGGTAGCCATACTCCCATCGTCCACATGAAATTTGAGGTATATTTGTGAATTGTGATGAAATTACTTAACTCGAGTGGAAATGGGAAAGGTAGAGAAAGTTGTTACGAGAAGCGGGAGAAGTTAACCTTTTAACCTAAGAACCCAAATCCCTTCTCTCAAATCGCTAAATTTTTAGAAGATTTTCACATCTCCTCGGGGCAGAGGAACCAACAACCGTCACATGAGATTGCTAGTTGGTATGATGGATTGATGGTTGTGGCTATTTTGTTTCAGAGTTATGATTGAATTAGAGTCGAACCAATTTTCTTTCAAATCGAAATCAAGTCATTATAAAGAACATTTAGGTTTATTTTAATTTTAATTGAGTTGGTTTGAACGTAATGGATACCCACCTCTAATCCAAGAGCTTTGTTTCATTGGTTTAAAGAAAATGAGAGAGGTAACAATGGAGTACTAGGGCCAGATTCTTAGAAGAAGCCAGTGTTGAAACTATCCATGAACAAGTTACACGGTCCAGTACGACCCAACAATGGGCGGTAAATGCCAACCGTGACCACCCGTTCAACGGATGGCAAGTTAAGAATGGATCTGGAGCGTGCTCTGCTCGAAAAACAAATGAGACAAGAACGGGTGGACCGGACGCCAGCTCCCAAGTGGGTTGGACGGCAGATAGTTGCGCCTGGAGCTTGTTCGCAGTTCGTTTATTTTGTTAGTTGTTTGTTCGATTGTTCGGTGAGCACTAACCGCAAAAAAAAAAGACCGATTCTGCTAATCATGACCATATAAGATGCTTTTTAGACGACTGCTACCTAATCGCGATTATTTAGTTGCGGTTACGGTGTAAACCGAAAAACTGTAACTGTATTCCCACCCCCTAACTTCACTAGCTCCCCTGGAAACCAAACTAAATGCAATGTAGCATGCATAACATTGGTAACAGTACCATATGAGCACGTCTTCACAGGCTTGAGATGATCGGATTCGGATTGGCAAAAGCCAAGAACTCAGGATCCCGCTCGAAAACCTTCATCCTCTGTTCCTCCAGCGTTATCCAAGCCTCCATCTTCCCCCCACCGTCCACCGAATCCACCAGCACCGTCAAATTCCTGAACCCGGGGCTGGGCCGGCCCATCACCGCCACCCACTTCGGGTCGCCCCACCCGAAATCCTGACCCGTAACCCCGAACCCGTTCCAGCTCGTGAACGCCAGAATGTCCGGCGTCTCCGCCTCGAACAGCCCTTCCAGCTGCTCGAAGAACCCGGACAAAGCTTCAAACCCTTCTTCCCCCTGAAGCGATTTCACGTACTCGCTCCTGTACAGCTCAATCGCTCCCCTAAGATTCTCCGCCAGCTCCGGCAGGTCAACGGCGCTCGATTCGTCCGCACACGCCGTTGCCAGCCAGAACACGTTCCCGATCGTGTCGCCGCCGACGAGCGGCGGGTCCGTCACGTCCCGCAGGTTCACCGCCTCGACGAGAATCGAGGTCCTGGGTTTGCCGCCGGAGATTGATCTGGCAGCCGCCATGCTCGATTTCCATATGAGGCAGGACACCGCCTCCACTCTCGACAGCTTGATTTTTTTCTTCCCCTGTTCTTGCTCTGTTTTTCCCCCCGCCGCCGATGCTTCGGCTCTCAGCTTGGAAATCGACTCGGAATCGAAAACGAATCGCCGGGTGACGTAGTTTCCTTCTATAAACCAGAGGGTTTCCATCAGATTGCGGTAATTTTCCGGGAAAGCCTCCCTTGGCGGGAACAGCTCCGCCGCCCGGCCGAAACAGGGCGGGGCGGCAGAGAGGAGCTCCGCCTTCTCCCGGCCGCCGCGGGAGACGGCGGAGAAGGCCTTGAGGAAGGATATCATAGTGAATCCGTCGATCAATTTGTGTGAAGCGGCCCATCCCAGGGCGATTCCGCCGCAGGCGAAAACAGAGACCTGCATCTCCAAAACAGGGGAGTCGAATTCGACGCTTTCTCGACGGAAGGGAGCTCGAGGGAGGAGGCAGTTGAGGTTTTCCGGTTCACGGCGTTTGAGGAAATCGGAAAGGCGGCAGCTTTCGACCTTGACATGGATGAACGGGATGCCTTCCCCGAACCTGTCGATGAGCAAATTGCCCGAATTCGTCCTGCCGGAGAAAGGGTAGTAGACGGTCAGAGTCTCGGCAAGAGAGCGCTTCAGGTGGGCGATGAAGCGATCGGTGGATCGGAGATTTGGGGTTTCAGGGTTGGCGTAGAAGAGGATGAGTGGTGTGTAGGTTAAGGGGAAGAGCTGGTCGAAGAGGCAGAGCTTGTGTGGAGGTTTTGCTTTTACGGTTTCAGGGGAAGATGGCTTCACTAGCTCCCTGGACACGATTCTGACCTCCATTTCTGATACTTCTTTTTTCTTTTTCTTCTGGTAATGGCATGAATTGTTGCTTACTGGCTCTGGCTGGTGATGGCGATGGCCTTCTCGGGGTTCTTATAGATGCTGTGTTTTTGCAATGAATTACCTGTTGTTGGGTAGCTAATGAAAGGCTGCAGAGATCGTATTCCATTTTGGAGACGTCAGCTTCTCTGCTTATGTTCAGTTTCCAACGTGTTTCTCTGTTGGTTTTTTTTTTTTAATATATTGCATTAACATAAAAGACTATATAACATTTGCTATATTAGAAGAAATTGTGATCGATGTTGTTTGGAGTTCGATTGAGGACGAAGGAGAGACGATAACATCTTTGGAACAGGTCACACGAAAGAAAACACTGAAGTTGATTCGACTCGTCATTATTCATGACTTATCTTCACCTCTTCTGTGTAGAGAAGCGATGGCTGCTAGTTCCAACCAGCGGCGGATCTAGGGGGGCCGTCCCCTGGCCACGGTCCAGCCCTCCCCGGATACAAAGCTCGTATAGTACTTGTAAATTTTCGATTTTGGATATATATTCAGTGTTTATTGGGTTACGACTCAGCCCTCTCCATCGCTTTTTAAATGCGGTTCAGTGCTCTAACCTGTTCTGGATCCGCCGTTGGTTCCAACCGAATACCGATCGATTAACTTAGTTGTATGCAATGTCTCCATGGCGGCGGGGACCGTTTTGGATAGACCTACATTAATATTGCACATTATATATCATTCAATCTTTTTTCTGGGTTATCTTGATCTTGATTTGCGTGCTGTAATGGGGGTAAAAGGACTTTGTGATGACTAAATTTTGGTTACCACTACTGCTGCCAAGAAATATGCAGAAAGCTGGGAGCTGTAACTTCAATTTACTTGTTTCATTGTTTAACCTTGGAAGGAAGGGGTGGTCTGGTTTTAAATTTATGCTGGAAAAAAACTGGTAAAGGAAACTCAAATTACCTATGAATCCAGCCAGCTGCATGATTTTGAAGGGTAGCGATTGCGACCAAAGCAAATTCTGACAGTAGACTTTAGGCCATGAATCAAGCAGCTCAATTTTGAAAGTTGGACTGGCTTCTTGCTCGTGACTAAATGAGGCATAGCAGCAGAACCAGTGATATTAAACTGCATGGGTCTGCAGATCATGTCTAGTCTAGGGAATCACCACAATGAATTGAATTGCCATGTGAAGGGGAAAAGGAGTATGGGTTGCTTACTTTTATAGATATCTTTTTTTTGTACGTAGTATGTTGGTTCAAAGTAGGACAGACAATACAATCACTGTTTAAAGATTAGTTCAATTTTTTTTAATGTAATTCACTGAGCATATATGAAATCGTCACCACATCTTTAATTACGAGTTGTCACTTGAACTGATCTTCACGTATGGACTTCGGTCCTTGTAAAACAACCAAATCATAACCACTAAATTTTACCAGCATATCTATCTTTTAGTTCTACTACCAATAAGTAACAAATCGTTACGGTATAAATAGAATCTCATCCATCCCTCTTTAACCTCATAAGGAAATAAATTAGTACTATTCTAAAACCCCATTACAAAAAAAATGTTTGAAAGTTTGACTAATAATTAGTGTATAGTTTTTTTTTTGGCAATGTCTATTTTTTACCCAAACCTTTTTCAGATTCTTTTATTTTAACCAAACCTATAAAAATTTTATTTATTATCCAAACGTATTATAATTTATCAAAGTCTGGGCATTCATTCTGTTACCGTTACTTATTTCGTCCACGTGAGGGGTGAGATTTTGTTTTGTTTTTTGATAATCTTTTTATTAAAAATAGTAAATGATGGTATTCTGACCGCCACGTAGGAAGTCAACTCATTATGGTCATACTTAGTCAGCATTACTAACAGAAAAGTTGACGGAGAGTTAACGTTTGGATAATTTTTAGGAATTCAATAGGTTTGGTTAAAATAAAAGAATCTGAAAAAAGTTTGGGTAAAAAATAGACATTGTCCTTTTTTTTTTTTTTTTTTGAAATCATCGATTATTTGTGGGCCTTAATCTTGAAACCTTCTTTCGAGGAGCAGAGATGGGTTTGAACTTTGGACCGAGGAAGACAGCAAAAGCCCAGGCCCAACAATGCCCTCATTAAAAAGGGGGAAAAACAAGTAACCAAATTACAAACTCGGGTCAGTAAACCACATACATGAAAACCAAATTGAGTCAAAGTCTCGAGATGATCGGAAGGGTGGATAAGTGGGTGATTATTTACGGATTAATATCGATCCACCCGTAAATAACCCCACTTACAAGTAGTGAGTGATTGATATGGGTGGATTGTGGATTGATAAATCTCTCACCCGCGCTTATGTGGGTGGGTGGTGGGTGGATTGCAGGTCACTCGAATGACCCACATCCTATTAGTATTTTCACATGAAAAAATATATTGAATATTCATCATATTTCCTAACCACAGACCATATACTTTTAAAGGTGGAGAATAAATAAATAGTTTTGACAATATTATTGATTATTGTATTGTTTAATATCTGCGAATATTCTTAATATCCATTAAATATTGGAATGAAAAAAATTAATTATTAATTTATCAAAATCAGAAAATGCGTATAAGTTTCTCTATACAATTGGTTGATAGAGTAGTATTTTTGTTTATACAAATACTACATGGATTCACTTGAGACAAAGTGAGAAGTGTCTAAACTGATGGAGAATTCCTAATTTGCTATGAACTTATTATAAATGTAAGTCAACTTATTTAATAGCTTGTTGGAGAATTGTTTTTGCAGATCAACCCACGATCCAACCACACACATCTGCCACCACTCAACCCGACCTGTAAAAGAATATGGATAAATTACCAATGTAGTTATGCTGCTCACAGGCCATACTCACACGGTGGATTTGTTGTCCACGTGGGCAAGGGTAAGCTGGCTCTTGATTTGGGTAGAGGAAGGTGAGCCGGTTTGGGTCGGCTGGTCGAGCCCAGGGCTGACCAAGCCCACCGGGCCCACAATTCAAAAATCAAACCCCCAATTCCCCTCTCTCCCCCACTTCGACTTCCCTGTTGCCTCTCCCCCACTTCGACTTCCCCTCTCTCTCACTTCCCCTCTCCTCTCACGAAACCGACGAAGAACAAATATTTAGCGGCAGCGAGCGAGCGAAGCGGCGGCGAGGGACCAGCGGTGCGGCGGCGAGCGAGCGAAGCGGCGGCGAGTGACCAGCGGTGCGGCGGCGAGCGAGCGAAGCGGCGGCGAGTGGTGCGGCGAGCGAAGCGGCGGCGAGTTCCTGCGGCGGCGAGCGAACCGGCGGCGACCGAAGCGGGATTTCAGCGGCGACGAAGGGCGGGATTTGGACTAAGGTAACTGTCTTTGTTCATGGATATTCATTTTCTCTTCGACAAATTTGAGTTAGGGTTTCATGGCTACGACTTGATCTGGGTTTTCCTTTTGTGGATTTGTCTTCATGGATATTTATTTTCGTTTGGATAGATTTGAGTTAGGGTTTCATGGCTACGATCGGTTTTTCCATTTGTGGATTTGTCTTTTGGGTTCGTGGGTCAAATATTTATTTTGTGGTAATTTATATGTGTCACTGGATATGCGTTCGTTATTCTGTGGATGTTATATATTGGTTTTGTGGATTTCCTTTGTGTTCATTCCGATATTTGTTCTGTTCAGCAAGATATGCATTCTGTTCTTCTGGATATTTGTTGTTTATTGCCTGGGTTGTTGTTTGATGTATCTTGATATCAGTTTTGTCAAATATTTATTTTGTGGTAATTTATATGTGTCACTGGATATGAGTTCGTTATTCTGTGGATGTTATATCTTGGTTTTGTGGATTTGCTTTGTGTTCATTCCGATATTTGTTCTGTTCAGCAAGATATGCATTCTGTTCTTCTGGATATTTGTTGTTTATTGCCTGGGTTGTTGTTTGATGTATCTTGATATCAGTTTTGACTTTCTTGGATAGTTATTTGATAGGATCTGGGTATTTGTATGTGCAGGGATTTATCAATGGCAAGGACTAAAACAACAAAGAGGTAACAGCGACCGACTCCACGACAGCCACCACCACCGCCACAGCCAGAGGAAAATGAGGAAGAAGAAAATGTTGAAGTCGAAGTAGAAGAACGTGCAGAAAAAGATGCTGAAGTTGAAGCGAGTGGAGCTGCAGAAGAAGAAGCTGAAGAAGAAGCTGAAGCTGAAGCTGAAGGAGCTGCACAAGGAGCAGGTCGAGGTAAAAGCAAGGCGAGGTACAGATTTCGGTGCACTATAAATCTCTGGATATACATTGTGTATTGCTTGGATTGTTTCTTTGATATTTCTGGATATTGGTTTTTGTTCAGCTTCATTTCAGTTGTGAATTGCTGGATATTGGTTTTCCATCAGCTTGATATTTGTTGTTATTTTCCTGGATAATTTTCCGATATATTTGGATATTGGTTTTTTGACAGCATGATATCTGTTGTTGTTTGCCTGGATAATTGTTCGATAAAGCTAGATATTGGTTTGTGAACAACATGATATCAGTTGTGTCTTTCCTGGATAATTGTTTGATCCTTTTGGATATTTATTTTTTACCAGCATGATATCTGTTGTGATTTGCTTGGATAACTGTTTGATATATCTGGATATTTGTTTGTGATCAGCATGATATTAGTTGTGGCTTTCCTGGATAATTGTTTGATACATTTGGATATATTTTTTCACCACCATGATATCTGTTGTGACTTGCTTGGATAATTATAACCAATATCTGGATATTGGTTTGTTATCATCCTGATATTAGTTGTGGCTTTCCTGGATAATTTTTTGATACATTTGGATATTGGTTTTGTACCAGCATGATATCTGTTGCTACTTGCCTGGATAATTGTTTGATATATTTTGGATATTTGTCCGTGCAGGGATAAAACGAACGTGAAGAGACA